>NWSH02000329.1:4440179-4464122 GCA_002382865.2 Heliothis virescens | reverse complement strand
AAAAAAAACCACTTGCTTCGTATAGATTCACGCGGCCATGAAAAACGTTAGTTGGAAGAACGGAATAAATCCTGACTTTATTCCCTTCTTCCAACTAATCAACGTTACGAGTATAAATATTAGTGGTTATTTTTGCTTGTTTATTTATCGATAGACAAAAACGCATCGCTATTGGTGGGAGACGCGACACTTACCATCTAATATATGCCATTTTAGTTAGTTAGTCTTTAAGACTGCATTCGGTTAGCGTTGCGTAGTGAAGATTATTATACTTTTTATTATTATTTCATTCCTAAAGTTTGAATATGATCACTGAAAGAAGCTGTACTGATTCACATGATAATGAGTCAGAAGCTGAGACTCCGAAAAAGAAGAGAAGAGGTGTCAGAAATATCCATTTATAGGCAACAACATTCAAGATCTCACAATATCGAAGCTTTGTGTATAGTTCAAGTCGTAAAGGTTACTTAACATGTTCCGTATTTATCGATAGTTTCGTTAAACATACATTTTTGCTACAAAACCTTCTATAGACCCGAAAATACCAGAAGTTCCGGCAAATGTTACTAAAATACCCATAAATGAGTAAAAAATGAACGACATAAAAAAATAACCCAATACATCCCCGAGGAGTTTAAAGATTTTTATGATAATGTTCTCACTTGGCCAACTACAAGTACCGAGAATGAAGAAATAGATGTCTAATAGAGTGTTCTTACGTTTTTCTAATAAATAAAGAAGTTTTTATGATCATAATGTCTATTTTGTTAAATTATTCTGTATATAGATCTTATAAATTGGAAGAAGGGAATAAATCCAACACATTTAAATATTTATACATAAATAAGTATTATATATTTCAGCCAGATATATTAGTAAATAAGTAAGAATTTATATTTTCTTTAATATCAGTGATATCACATGAGCCTATAAGTTGAGAGTAAAAAGTTATAAAGTTTTTTTAGATTATCTCCATTCTTGTTTTTTGGATTTATTCCTTTCTTCCAATTGGTGGTTCATTAGTGATAGATAGTAGGTAAGTATCCTTCTAATTAATAATTGTCATTTCAAAGTAAAACAGTGTCACCTCTTTAAATATTGATGTAAAACTTTGGAAAGTAGGCCAACTTGGACAAATGGTGCACAGGGGACATTTTGTTGAAGAAACCTTATAAATTACGAGTACTTTGAAGATTTTAAAAGAGAAATACGTCATTTTAAAATTATTTCTAAGCCATTTCTTTTCGTTTTCGTTTTACACTGTTAGAATAATAAAGCAATATTCCTATTTTAAGATGAGATTCTACCGGGGTGTGGCACTGTGATTCACACATTTTTTTCTTCGGATCTACTCGCTCTAGTAAACAGTACATAATAAATGGCGTGTATCGTCTAAAATGTCAATGAAATTGCAGTCTTTTTGTGCGAACACATGCTAGCAGTGGATTTGCGTCGCCGTCGTTTTCCGTTCGCAAGGATAAGAGTAAATAATATTGGTAAAATCTCGCCATTTAGGTCTTGTTCCTATATTAATAGAAACAAGACCTAAATGGCAACATTAGTTGGGCTGCCTCCTTCATGAACCGAATACGTACAACTAGCAATATAATTGTCCAGGCTGTGTATGATCGCTGCAAGTATGACATTTGTGACATGTAAACTTTCGTGTACCTACTATTTAATGTATTAATGTATTTTATTATTATATTGTAATGATGTATTGATAGATAGATAATATTTTAATTTTATTTTCTGTAATTCT
Source organism: Heliothis virescens (assembly GCA_002382865.2). NCBI lineage: Eukaryota > Metazoa > Arthropoda > Insecta > Lepidoptera > Noctuidae > Heliothis > Heliothis virescens. The sequence goes on along the minus strand of NWSH02000329.1, from coordinate 4,462,360 downwards.
ATTTCTAATTTTCTATGGGTGTGTGCCTGAAATAAATGAATTACTTACTTATATGTATATTTTTATTTTTAAAAGGTATTAACACAAACCTATTGATGGAGACAGTCCACATAGAAGCAGCATATCCATCACAGTTGCAGTCATCATCTTCACCGCCATCACCGCTCGCCCACACGTAGATGTTGCCCAAACCGTTGCGACCCTGCCAAACGAAGAACATTGGTTATAGTAGAACTTCATTCAACTCGTGGTTTCACCCGCGTCCTAGGAGAACTTCCTGCCGTACGGAGAAAAAATATAGCCTATGTTATTTGGGGTTAGTCTAGCTACCCAACTGTGAAAGAATTTTTCAAATCGGTTCAGTAGTATCAGAGTTATTTACAAACAAAAAATGTTGCCTCCTGTATTTGTACAGGTGATGATATTGAAGAATAACAATAAAATAACTAAAAATATGCGCAGAAGGTCATTGGTTATAGTAAATGGACAAAGGAATACAAAACGCTATACCAATACATAAAAATAGCCATCACCGAAATGGAAACCCACTCCTTTCCGATCGGTTAAAATTTTTAATCAATCATTACGGAGAAGTCTAGATAACTGACTTTAAAAATAGGTAAAGTAAATTAAGTAGGTATCGAATATATCCATTAGTAATTTATTAAATTAACGCTCAATCCTTCTCAATTTTAGAGGAGGCCTGTGCCCGGCAGTGGGACAGTAAAAAGGCTAATAAAAAAAATAAAAAAAAATATTAGTTCATATAATTTAAGAAATGTTCCCAATATTCTTTCTCTACATTTCTAAACCTCCATTTAGATCGATGTTCATTTAACTGACCAGATGCGACGTCAGGCCATTCAATTAAGGTTCTCACTTTTAATTTAATTAAACGTTCACAACATTACTAAATACAAAAACTTACTATCTTTAGCTGAAAATGAAATAGTTCCCATTGTTTTTTTTTGACATAAATAGCACGAACTACTGGTTTGATTTGAAAAATTTCAGTGTCAGCTTTTTTACACATTATCGTGGAAGGTTACAGGCTACTTTTTATCGTAGTGCGTGAAATAGGTACAGACGACAGCAGGTCAACCTATACGAATCTGTCAAATTTTACCAATCAAACATTAACCTACCCCCATTACATCAAAATCCGTGCTGCAAAGCCGAACACCCCAGTGTTCATCTCCCGCCTACACTACACCACTAAGGCGGAGGACATTGTGGAGTACGTGCGTCAGAAGTTGAAGTACGCCCCGAGAGTGCAGCTGCTGGAGTCGCGCCATAACGCCAACTTCAAGGCGTTCGTGGTGCGAGTGCCCACATGTTTCCTGCACCTCGTGTTGGACGAGAACTTCTGGCCACAGGACGTGGTGTTCCGTCGCTACCGCGGACAAGTGCCACTCGAGCGCACAGCNATATCGAAGCTTTGTGTATAGTTCAAGTCGTAAAGGTTACTTAACATGTTCCGTATTTATCGATAGTTTCGTTAAACATACATTTTTGCTACAAAACCTTCTATAGACCCGAAAATACCAGAAGTTCCGGCAAATGTTACTAAAATACCCATAAATGAGTAAAAAATGAACGACATAAAAAAATAACCCAATACATCCCCGAGGAGTTTAAAGATTTTTATGATAATGTTCTCACTTGGCCAACTACAAGTACCGAGAATGAAGAAATAGATGTCTAATAGAGTGTTCTTACGTTTTTCTAATAAATAAAGAAGTTTTTATGATCATAATGTCTATTTTGTTAAATTATTCTGTATATAGATCTTATAAATTGGAAGAAGGGAATAAATCCAACACATTTAAATATTTATACATAAATAAGTATTATATATTTCAGCCAGATATATTAGTAAATAAGTAAGAATTTATATTTTCTTTAATATCAGTGATATCACATGAGCCTATAAGTTGAGAGTAAAAAGTTATAAAGTTTTTTTAGATTATCTCCATTCTTGTTTTTTGGATTTATTCCTTTCTTCCAATTGGTGGTTCATTAGTGATAGATAGTAGGTAAGTATCCTTCTAATTAATAATTGTCATTTCAAAGTAAAACAGTGTCACCTCTTTAAATATTGATGTAAAACTTTGGAAAGTAGGCCAACTTGGACAAATGGTGCACAGGGGACATTTTGTTGAAGAAACCTTATAAATTACGAGTACTTTGAAGATTTTAAAAGAGAAATACGTCATTTTAAAATTATTTCTAAGCCATTTCTTTTCGTTTTCGTTTTACACTGTTAGAATAATAAAGCAATATTCCTATTTTAAGATGAGATTCTACCGGGGTGTGGCACTGTGATTCACACATTTTTTTCTTCGGATCTACTCGCTCTAGTAAACAGTACATAATAAATGGCGTGTATCGTCTAAAATGTCAATGAAATTGCAGTCTTTTTGTGCGAACACATGCTAGCAGTGGATTTGCGTCGCCGTCGTTTTCCGTTCGCAAGGATAAGAGTAAATAATATTGGTAAAATCTCGCCATTTAGGTCTTGTTCCTATATTAATAGAAACAAGACCTAAATGGCAACATTAGTTGGGCTGCCTCCTTCATGAACCGAATACGTACAACTAGCAATATAATTGTCCAGGCTGTGTATGATCGCTGCAAGTATGACATTTGTGACATGTAAACTTTCGTGTACCTACTATTTAATGTATTAATGTATTTTATTATTATATTGTAATGATGTATTGATAGATAGATAATATTTTAATTTTATTTTCTGTAATTCTATTTCTAATTTTCTATGGGTGTGTGCCTGAAATAAATGAATTACTTACTTATATGTATATTTTTATTTTTAAAAGGTATTAACACAAACCTATTGATGGAGACAGTCCACATAGAAGCAGCATATCCATCACAGTTGCAGTCATCATCTTCACCGCCATCACCGCTCGCCCACACGTAGATGTTGCCCAAACCGTTGCGACCCTGCCAAACGAAGAACATTGGTTATAGTAGAACTTCATTCAACTCGTGGTTTCACCCGCGTCCTAGGAGAACTTCCTGCCGTACGGAGAAAAAATATAGCCTATGTTATTTGGGGTTAGTCTAGCTACCCAACTGTGAAAGAATTTTTCAAATCGGTTCAGTAGTATCAGAGTTATTTACAAACAAAAAATGTTGCCTCCTGTATTTGTACAGGTGATGATATTGAAGAATAACAATAAAATAACTAAAAATATGCGCAGAAGGTCATTGGTTATAGTAAATGGACAAAGGAATACAAAACGCTATACCAATACATAAAAATAGCCATCACCGAAATGGAAACCCACTCCTTTCCGATCGGTTAAAATTTTTAATCAATCATTACGGAGAAGTCTAGATAACTGACTTTAAAAATAGGTAAAGTAAATTAAGTAGGTATCGAATATATCCATTAGTAATTTATTAAATTAACGCTCAATCCTTCTCAATTTTAGAGGAGGCCTGTGCCCGGCAGTGGGACAGTAAAAAGGCTAATAAAAAAAATAAAAAAAAATATTAGTTCATATAATTTAAGAAATGTTCCCAATATTCTTTCTCTACATTTCTAAACCTCCATTTAGATCGATGTTCATTTAACTGACCAGATGCGACGTCAGGCCATTCAATTAAGGTTCTCACTTTTAATTTAATTAAACGTTCACAACATTACTAAATACAAAAACTTACTATCTTTAGCTGAAAATGAAATAGTTCCCATTGTTTTTTTTTGACATAAATAGCACGAACTACTGGTTTGATTTGAAAAATTTCAGTGTCAGCTTTTTTACACATTATCGTGGAAGGTTACAGGCTACTTTTTATCGTAGTGCGTGAAATAGGTACAGACGACAGCAGGTCAACCTATACGAATCTGTCAAATTTTACCAATCAAACATTAACCTACCCCCATTACATCAAAATCCGTGCTGCAAAGCCGAACACCCCAGTGTTCATCTCCCGCCTACACTACACCACTAAGGCGGAGGACATTGTGGAGTACGTGCGTCAGAAGTTGAAGTACGCCCCGAGAGTGCAGCTGCTGGAGTCGCGCCATAACGCCAACTTCAAGGCGTTCGTGGTGCGAGTGCCCACATGTTTCCTGCACCTCGTGTTGGACGAGAACTTCTGGCCACAGGACGTGGTGTTCCGTCGCTACCGCGGACAAGTGCCACTCGAGCGCACAGTGACGTAGTGCATAGGAAGTGATACTAACATAGATTTAAGTTATATCTACTAACAAGACTCTGTATATTCCATATGTATGTTAGTTTAAGGTATATATCTATGGGCCTTAGTTGTCTGACAATAAAGGTTTAAAAAAAACATCGGGTTGCACTCCGGGAGTGCCGGCAGAAGTGAAAACTTGTAAAAGTTGCAATTAATTAGTATTGTTTTACGTTTTTTTCACGTCAAAATTTACAAAAGACAGCACACCAAAAACCCTTGAACCACTTCCTAGTGTTATGGTTGGAAAGAAGAAGTGGTGATGAACAAACTTTCTAACAACACAACTGTCTATTACAGTTTAAGAATTGCATTATAATTTATTATTTTACAAATTTATTCAAATTTTTAGTAAAATACAATATAATATTTACAATTCCATTTATTTATTAATCAACTTATTTTCAAATCTTAAAAAAATAATAAATATAAAAAAAGCAGGTGGTCGTCGATATCGGGTACAGGGTCCAAGGTACCGGTGGTTAGGGTCTCAGAGACAGAAACCTCCTCACAATACGCGTCGTATCAAGATGCACTGCCTTCTGTATCAGCGCCTTGATCCAGCCGCCTAACGAGAGTCTCATGAGATGTTGGCCGAGGCTCTTGGCTATTAAACCATTGGCCGTAACAATTATCGGCACAATAACAGCCATATCGACATTCCAAATAGCGACAACTTCGTGCGCTAAGTCGAGACACTTCATTTATATTTACAATCAAGATAGAGAGGGGAATATTCCAGGTGGAACTGTGACAGTTTGAGTCCACTTTGGTGGTTTTGTTTGTTTGGCATTGAACCCTCTAAACAATTACAATATTATTAAACACCGAAAAAACAATGTTTTTTATCCACTTCAGAGCTGCGATTCTATTATAAATGCGTATACAAAGCCCCACAAATGAACCATGCACTTTATGCAACCGATAGTTAAGTGGAATTAATTTATGTTTACTTCTAGTATTGAAATTATGCACGTCGCTACTTTTACTGAAAGAGACGTTTTTCTGGCATATAATAATATAGGCATAAATGTATTGAAACGTCCCATTATGAATACCAATGTCCTTAAACCTTTCCCTAAGGAAAACTCTAGTACCAAACGCGGATAGCGCGCTTCTGTAACACGAAGACATTTTCAATGTCGGTAGCATTGCCCACATAAAAATTCCGTAGGACATAATGCTGTGCAAATAACTAAAATACACTAAACGCGCCGTGGCTACATGCTGAGGTGAGAGCTTTTACTTTCCTGACAACGAACGCAGCAAATCTTAATTTACCTGTGAGCCCAGTTATGTGCTTATGTTGTTGTTGCGTACAATTACTTAACATTAAAAGGTTTATTTCTCAAGAAGCTGAAATAAGAAACAAACAATTTTGATTCGAACCTATTTAAATGTCTAGTGAAGACCGCATCAATAGTAGTTTTGTATTTCGTAGTGCTAAGATTGCGATCATTTGACATCGTTAAACTAAATTCTTTGTTTAAAAAATCTATTAATAATTGATTTTTATCGTCTGCAAAGTTAATATTAAAATCCCCACTCAAAATCATTGGCAAATTATTAAAGCTTTTCCCAGTTTTTTTTTGAAGCAATGCGGATGCATCATGAGAATAAATGAACAAATTTTCATACAAGAAGTCTCGTATAGCACGCAATGACTTATCTGGAGAAATGTAAACGGCAACTATAACAATGACCTGATCACCAGACTGACATCGACTTATACAAATATCACCGATATCCGAAACAGTAGCATTATAGATGTTGTATTTCGTATGGTCATCCATATAATTAGTGCAATAATGAACCGTGTTTATATTTTGGTAAATAGCTACCCCTCCCGCTGGACGATTATTTCTTCTAAAACTGGCAACAAAGTTGAAATTTGGAATGTCGATTATGTCTTCGTTACCCATATGAGTCTCTGATAATATTAAAAAATTAACCTTTTTAACGACAGCGTCAATTGCGAGATCATCTACATGCGCACGTAAGCTTTGACAATTGAATGAAAAAATAGACAATACTTTGCTTTTTGAAATAAATTCCAGAATTGTTTTGGTGATGGTTTGCAAAGGTTTGTCACATAACCTTTTCAATTCAATTGACAAATCTTCTCGATGAGTAGTCGCTCTTTTTTGATTTTTGGTCGTCACGTTGGAATGTTCCACATGTGTGTTTCCCACTCTGCCATGATGGAACTTCCAGCTCGTTCTAGAATTTTCCTGTGATACTAGAAACAAACCTTCTATACTTGTTACTCTTGATAGAGCAACGTACACTAATTCTCTAGAATGAGAGCGGTTGTACTCGTATACAATAGCATCGAAAGTTCCTCCTTGGGATTTGTGGATTGTCATTGCCAAAGCCGAAATAAGAGGAAAATGTCTTCTTTTTGCGACTATAGTTTTATTTTTGTTGAGTGATATTGACGATGACTGTTCAGATATTGGAACAGCGTCTTTGTCGATTTTCAAGCGTACAATATCACTTCTAAATTTTGCTGCACGTTTTTTACCAATTGACTTTGAGAATTTAAACCAAAGCTTTTTGATTTTATCATTTTCATCAGATTCTATGAGAATTAATTTTCCTACAGTACCATTAGATAAACCGTCAGCGACATCTATGTTTACAGTAATCATATAAGGTCGGTTAGGAACTAGAACTAGATCGTAAGGTAATCCACCAGTCTCGTCAGGTTTCATTTTGTGTAACTTCTGCCTGACAAAATTCTCTTGCTCTACATTATGACAGCCAACGAAAACATCCGTTGCCAAAGAAACAATTTTATTTTCAAAACTGTTCAAAATTGTACTGTTGTATTCGTTAACCCCATTATTGGTAAACATAAGTCTAGTTCCTTCCGGACATACTGATTGTGCATGTTCTTTAGTTACAAATCTGGATTCAATTATATTCAATTCCTCTTCTGTTAAAATAATTCCATCACCAATTTTTGTTAAGATCGTAGAAAAGAGTCTATTTTCTTGGCGCATCACTTTTTTGAGTTCAAATTGATGAAATTTTCGCCATATTGATTCACCAGTAATTTTTTTTTTAATTTGCTTGAAAATTGGTGTGGCTTTTACAGGGGGTAATTGGCGCAAATCTCCAATAAGGATCACGTCCAATCCACCAAAAGCTTTTGTAAATAAGCCGGTTATTTGTTTTAAACGTTCATTAATTTGTTCTAATAGTTCTGCGGAAACCATACTTACTTCATCAATGATAATAACTTTAATGAACTCAAAAAGCGCTCTGTATTGATGAGCTTTTTCTATATTGAGTGGCAATAGCCTTGAGAGCGATATGCTTAAAGCGTTATGCACCGTTGTTCCCCCTATGGCTGAAGCAGCTTTTCCAGTCGATGCACAAGCAATGTATGTATTGAAAATACCATCCGTATCAGAAAATCTGTTATAAATCTCCATAAGTGCTTTTATTACAAACGTTTTACCACTACCAGCCGGCCCAGTCAAATATATCAGTAATGGTTTTTGCATTGGGTCGTTGTTTGATATCAAATGATGCAAAGTGTGAAACAAAATTTCTCGCTGTTCCTCGTTTCCTTTGCGCATAAGCCCATAAAATTCTGAATAGGATAAGATATTCTCTTTCTTTTTCGCAATTGCTCCAAGCTTATCAAATAACGCCAGCCGTAAATCATCATTTAAATTTGTGTTTGGGTTACCATACAATTCAGCAAATGGGTTTTCAGTAGGAATTCTACCAACAACGTCGTTCATCTCTTCTCCATCATCGGGAACATATTCACGACATAACTTCCTGCAGATTTCCAAAGTTTTTGCGATGTCAAGATTAGATTCGAACTCTTTTCTTCGATCTAAAATAAGACCCTCATTTTCTTCGTATAACTGAAGATATCGCGATTCAGCAAGAATTTCTGATTCTTCATGACGAAACGGAAGGTGCAAAGTAACCATTTCTCTCCGATATTCATTGTAATCTGTACCCATATCATAATTGCGATACCGTATAACTTTTGGTTCTTCCCTGAGTACATAGTCACCTTTGTTATTTTTATAATATTTAGCAACATACTGAGCAAGAGAAATACCTGTTAAATCTTCAGGTCTCTTCTCATACTTGTCGAACCAATTTTCCTTCCATACGTCGGTTGAGTCATCTTCTAGTTCACTTAATTCTTTCATTGTTTTCTTTATTCTATGCCTTTCGACCGGCCAAATGGTTGGTATATAGACAATAACCGTGGAACTTTTTGACATTGGCTCTCTCAATAAATACCATGCAGCTTCTTGACTTGTCATTTCAGTGTGGTTCAAAATGTTAATGCTAATATTTCTAGTAATGTCAAATAAATTAAACTCTGGATGTTCATCCATTATTTCAATTATTTGCCTTTGTAAATTGCTAACACCTCTGTTAGTTTTGTTAACATATTCGACCACGTAAGCTGCACAAGAGTATTCTTCGGTTATAAATTGGAAATCAGTGTTGGATCTGACAACATTGAATATGAATGGATTAAATGGATTGTTCCACTTTTCACATGGTTCACGTTTTGGAAAAACTCGTGGTCTGTTAATTCCTGCTCGAATAATTTTGACATATTCGTCATCAGAAGTAATATCATTTTCCGCGTAGAAAGATTCAAAGTCATTATATTCATATTTTTCCAAGTTTTTTTGGATTGAATTAATCAGTCTCGTTCGCGAGTTCTATGCGGGTGGTCGCGAATGTGTGATCGCGCTATAATGTCCGTTAATACGATTAAATGTGCTAACTGTAATGTGGTGATTTCGGAAGTCCTTGCGTTTATTCGTAATAGACATGACGTTATGGACAACGAAAGTCTCATAAGAATATGTGTATCGGCGTTTTCTGAGGAGGACATAGACGAGGCAAAGAATTTGTTGTGCAGCACGGCAAAGATTGGTAAACGATTGAAGTCGAGGCGAAAAGACAAGAAACAAAAAGACTTAGAAGACATGATAGCAGTTTTCAAAACTATAGACCCTGATCAATTGCCGGTTTTTGTCGCCTACGAGCTGCATAAACTGCCCCCTGTGAGTTTCGATCATGTAGACGTCACGAAATTACTTAAAGATCTGGTTATTTTGCGTGCTGAATTAAATGATATCAAAGATAATTTTGTCACGAAGAACGACTTAGAAGTGGCTATGAAAGAAAATAATATCATACAATCCAATCAGTTACCTAATCCGATATTTAACTCTAATGTGAATAAAATTAGAGGTGGAGGGTACAACTTAAATAGTGGACCGTTTGGATTGTCGCCGCACCTACCGTCACAACATTCACAACGGTCGCAGCTGATCGAATCGGACTCACATGAATCGCAAGCGCAGATAACTAGTGGTGATGGCCAAATGAAGTATCGTTCTATCGTTGACTCACATGCGCCTGAGCCACTGGCGGACGCTGATCCTGTTAATGCACCGATTAACTCGACTTTATTAGAAAACATGTATGACACGAATACAAATGTAATAAAACCTATGCAGAGTAACAAAACTATGGCTGAAGTATTAATGCAAGGTGAATGGCCTAAAAATCATTCTAAAGAGGGTTGGACGCTGGTACAAAATATAAAGACAAAGAATCGTTTCGAGGGAAAAACGGGAACTGCTAGCCCTAATGTTAACTTTAAATTTAGGGCTGCGGAATCAAAAATTCCGCTTTTTATTACGAACGTTGATAAAGAAACTACGGAAAAGGATATTTGTGATTACATACAAAACAAGACTCAAGAAATAGTACAGCTTCAGAAAATGAATATGAAATCAAAAAGACCGTATAATGCCTTTAAGCTGTTTGTCTCAAGATACAAATTAAATACATTTTTGGATGATAAAATTTGGCCTGAGGGTATACGGTTTAGACAGTTTATTTACTTTAAGAACAACACAACAAAAGTAAATAAGCAGCTTAGTGTAGAAAATTCAACAATCACATAATGGATTTTATGTCGAACGTTAAGCTATGTACATTCAATTGTAAAAGTATATTTCGATCAGCTGATTGCGTTCGTCAATTATGTGAACGAGCCGACGTGATAGCATTACAGGAGACCTGGCTTTTGCCCCATGACGTTCCGTTCCTCGGGACTATTGACGGAGACTACGCGTACACTGGAAAATCAGCCGTGGACATCTCCGCCGGTGTACTGGTTGGTAGACCGTACGGCGGCGTGGCGCTGTTGTGGAGGAAGTCGTTATTTGCGTCGGTTTCGGTTATTGAATGTGCTAGTGATCGTATTGTGTGTATTAAAATAACACAGGCCGAGCGGTCTTTGCTAATATTTAGTGTTTACATGCCAACTGACTGTGCTGAAAATCGTACTGAGTTTACGAGTTGTCTAGGTGAAATTATCTCAATAATTGAAAGCAGTGAAGTGGAGTCGGTCTTTGTGTTGGGAGACTTTAACGCGCACCCAGGAACTCGTTTCGCACGTGAGTTACTTTTAACATGTACTGATCAATCATGGTCTTGCATTGATACCGAACTTTTGCCGCGGGACTCGCATACTTTTAGTAGCTCCGCCAACGGTTCGCTCCGCTGGCTAGATCACTGTGTTGTCACGGAGGCCGCTAGACATTTAGTGATTAAGGCGTCTATTTTGTACGGTGTTTATGTGTCGGACCATATTCCGCTACTAATAGAGTGTAATATTAAATTAATTAAACCTAAAATTACTGAACCTATAATCTCATGTAATAAGGTTGTGTGGGGTGAGAGGGATTCAGAACAGATTAATAATTACTTTGAGTACTGTAATAACAATTTAAAATCTATAGATTTCCCTCCAGAATTATGTAAATGTGCTGATAATATATGTCATATACCTGAGCATCGGTTGGTGTTAGACAGGTTGTTTAATAAATTAATTAGTATTTTAAAAAAAGGAGCTGAACTTACTTATGCTGGTTCTGCTAAAAAACGCCATAAAGGAAATTATGTAGTAGGGTGGAACAAACACGTTCGGGAGGCTCACCAAGACGCCCGACTTTGCTATCAAATGTGGATATTGTACAATAAACCTACTTATGGATTTATATATGAAAATATGTGTGCTTCGAGAAAACTTTTTAAAACGAAATTAAAATATTGTCAAGACAATCAGGAGAAAATTAAAATGGATATGTTAGCTTCTTGTCATGAAAGTAAACAATTTAATAGGTTTTGGAAATTAACAAATAAGTTAAAACATCGGTCGGGGGTGCCGGTGAGCGTCGCGGGCGTGAGTGATCCCACTGATGTAGCTAATGCATTTCAAAAACAATTTCATGTAAGGTCGCGTTTGTGTGGCTTTAGTGAACCGTCAGATGGTGGTGCGGGGGCGGCTGTGACTGGGACTCCCCTTGTCAGGTTCTCCGCTAAAGAAGTAGCCAGACACATACAGAATATGGTGAGGGGTAAGTCCCCCGGTCATGACGGCCTCAGTGTCGAACATCTTAAGTACGCTGGAGTACACTTACCGCGAGTTCTTGCTTTGTTTTTTAACTTATGCCTTGGTCATAGTTACTTACCTGCGGAACTTAGCAAGACGATTGTTGTGCCGGTGATTAAGAACAAGACTGGTGACGCCTCCGATATTTCCAACTATAGACCGATATCGCTTGCTACTATTTGTGCTAAGGTTTTGGATAGTCTGCTTGATAAAATTCTGGCTAAACATATCGTCCTCGAGGATGGTCAGTTTGGTTTCAGACCAAACTTGTCAACGGAAAGTGCAATTTTAGGCCTTAAGCAGACTGTCCAATATTATACAGACAGGAAGACACCTGTCATTGCATGTTTTCTGGATTTATCGAAGGCGTTCGACCTGGTCAATTATGACCTGCTCTGGCACAAGCTCACACATGACACTACTGTCCCAGCTGATGTTATATCATTGTACAAATACTGGTACAGTAGTCAAAAGAACACAATAAAGTGGGCAGGCTCATACTCAGACACATATGGGTTAGAATGTGGAGTTAGGCAGGGGGGGCTGAGCTCTCCCCGTCTTTTTAACCTATATATAAACAAACTGATAGGTAGGCTCAGCAGCACTAAAATCGGGTGTCATGTGGACGGTGTTTGTGTGAACAACATTAGTTATGCTGATGATATGGTGCTGCTGAGCCCATCTATTAGTGCAATGAAAAAGTTGCTATTAATTTGTGAAAATTATGCAGTGGCTCATGGGCTCAAATACAATACCGGTAAGAGTGAATGGTTGGTTTTTAAATCGGGTACTTTAACCTATGCACAGTTGCCTAAACTCTCACTCTCTGGGTTCCATTTAGATCGCGTGTCGAAATTTAAGTATTTGGGTCACTGGGTCACTGAAGACTTAAAAGATGATGTAGACATAGACAGGGAGCGCAGGTCGCTGGCGGCCCGTTGCNCTTAGTGTAGAAAATTCAACAATCACATAATGGATTTTATGTCGAACGTTAAGCTATGTACATTCAATTGTAAAAGTATATTTCGATCAGCTGATTGCGTTCGTCAATTATGTGAACGAGCCGACGTGATAGCATTACAGGAGACCTGGCTTTTGCCCCATGACGTTCCGTTCCTCGGGACTATTGACGGAGACTACGCGTACACTGGAAAATCAGCCGTGGACATCTCCGCCGGTGTACTGGTTGGTAGACCGTACGGCGGCGTGGCGCTGTTGTGGAGGAAGTCGTTATTTGCGTCGGTTTCGGTTATTGAATGTGCTAGTGATCGTATTGTGTGTATTAAAATAACACAGGCCGAGCGGTCTTTGCTAATATTTAGTGTTTACATGCCAACTGACTGTGCTGAAAATCGTACTGAGTTTACGAGTTGTCTAGGTGAAATTATCTCAATAATTGAAAGCAGTGAAGTGGAGTCGGTCTTTGTGTTGGGAGACTTTAACGCGCACCCAGGAACTCGTTTCGCACGTGAGTTACTTTTAACATGTACTGATCAATCATGGTCTTGCATTGATACCGAACTTTTGCCGCGGGACTCGCATACTTTTAGTAGCTCCGCCAACGGTTCGCTCCGCTGGCTAGATCACTGTGTTGTCACGGAGGCCGCTAGACATTTAGTGATTAAGGCGTCTATTTTGTACGGTGTTTATGTGTCGGACCATATTCCGCTACTAATAGAGTGTAATATTAAATTAATTAAACCTAAAATTACTGAACCTATAATCTCATGTAATAAGGTTGTGTGGGGTGAGAGGGATTCAGAACAGATTAATAATTACTTTGAGTACTGTAATAACAATTTAAAATCTATAGATTTCCCTCCAGAATTATGTAAATGTGCTGATAATATATGTCATATACCTGAGCATCGGTTGGTGTTAGACAGGTTGTTTAATAAATTAATTAGTATTTTAAAAAAAGGAGCTGAACTTACTTATGCTGGTTCTGCTAAAAAACGCCATAAAGGAAATTATGTAGTAGGGTGGAACAAACACGTTCGGGAGGCTCACCAAGACGCCCGACTTTGCTATCAAATGTGGATATTGTACAATAAACCTACTTATGGATTTATATATGAAAATATGTGTGCTTCGAGAAAACTTTTTAAAACGAAATTAAAATATTGTCAAGACAATCAGGAGAAAATTAAAATGGATATGTTAGCTTCTTGTCATGAAAGTAAACAATTTAATAGGTTTTGGAAATTAACAAATAAGTTAAAACATCGGTCGGGGGTGCCGGTGAGCGTCGCGGGCGTGAGTGATCCCACTGATGTAGCTAATGCATTTCAAAAACAATTTCATGTAAGGTCGCGTTTGTGTGGCTTTAGTGAACCGTCAGATGGTGGTGCGGGGGCGGCTGTGACTGGGACTCCCCTTGTCAGGTTCTCCGCTAAAGAAGTAGCCAGACACATACAGAATATGGTGAGGGGTAAGTCCCCCGGTCATGACGGCCTCAGTGTCGAACATCTTAAGTACGCTGGAGTACACTTACCGCGAGTTCTTGCTTTGTTTTTTAACTTATGCCTTGGTCATAGTTACTTACCTGCGGAACTTAGCAAGACGATTGTTGTGCCGGTGATTAAGAACAAGACTGGTGACGCCTCCGATATTTCCAACTATAGACCGATATCGCTTGCTACTATTTGTGCTAAGGTTTTGGATAGTCTGCTTGATAAAATTCTGGCTAAACATATCGTCCTCGAGGATGGTCAGTTTGGTTTCAGACCAAACTTGTCAACGGAAAGTGCAATTTTAGGCCTTAAGCAGACTGTCCAATATTATACAGACAGGAAGACACCTGTCATTGCATGTTTTCTGGATTTATCGAAGGCGTTCGACCTGGTCAATTATGACCTGCTCTGGCACAAGCTCACACATGACACTACTGTCCCAGCTGATGTTATATCATTGTACAAATACTGGTACAGTAGTCAAAAGAACACAATAAAGTGGGCAGGCTCATACTCAGACACATATGGGTTAGAATGTGGAGTTAGGCAGGGGGGGCTGAGCTCTCCCCGTCTTTTTAACCTATATATAAACAAACTGATAGGTAGGCTCAGCAGCACTAAAATCGGGTGTCATGTGGACGGTGTTTGTGTGAACAACATTAGTTATGCTGATGATATGGTGCTGCTGAGCCCATCTATTAGTGCAATGAAAAAGTTGCTATTAATTTGTGAAAATTATGCAGTGGCTCATGGGCTCAAATACAATACCGGTAAGAGTGAATGGTTGGTTTTTAAATCGGGTACTTTAACCTATGCACAGTTGCCTAAACTCTCACTCTCTGGGTTCCATTTAGATCGCGTGTCGAAATTTAAGTATTTGGGTCACTGGGTCACTGAAGACTTAAAAGATGATGTAGACATAGACAGGGAGCGCAGGTCGCTGGCGGCCCGTTGCAACATGCTGGCCCGCAGGTTTGCACGCTGTACTGACGGTGTAAAAATAATGCTTTTTAAGGCCTTCTGCCAGTCGTTTTACACGTGTAGCCTGTGGACCAAGTATACCCAGCGGGCATACAGCGACCTGCGTGTCCAATATAATAATGCATTCAGGGTGCTATTGGGGTTGCCATGGCGATGTAGCGCGTCAGGTATGTTCGCGGAAGCGTGTGTCGACGGTTTCGCCGCTATCATGCGGAAACGATGTGCTTCCGCGTTGGCACGCTTACGCTCCTCCTCCAGTGGCATCCTGAATGTGTTTTCAGATCGGTGGGACTCTCCCCTGGTACGAAGATGGGTAAGTGTTCATACACACTTATCCAAAAAAAACTATTTAAATTATTTGTAATAATATAATACTAACATTAGGCTAAGTTATACTAACACTATATGGATTCTTAATCTGAAATAAATGATTTGAATTGAATTGAATTAAATTTAGCCTTGTACTTTTGGAAACCATTTTCTATATCTGGCATAGGCGTCAAAATCATGGTTTTCTTAACCGGCATAAACGGAGCGTCAAATCTACATTTTTGCTGTCGTCTCGATGCTATACCTTTATAGCAAGTAAAAGTATGCTTATGAGTTTGTAATCGTATATCACCAGAAGCCTCGGCAGCAGATACTGATATCAGAAAATCGATAAGATCGATAGCTTCATTGTAATCTCTGTTAAGGGCGTCTTCTGGGGCATTATCTAACCAAGCTAAAATATGCGCATGTGGACTACCTCGATGTTGAAATTCAATTCTTTTAAAGTAATGCAAAATCCTGTATTTTTTGAAAGGACTGTGCCTTTTTGATTGTAAAATTTTTAATAGAATTTCGACTAACTTATTAAAGTATATAGCGCATGTCACGGCATCTTCGTTTATAAGAGTGCTTTTCTCAATAAAATGCAAATCTGCAACTTCTTCAACCGATATTTGTGCATTATGTTTCAAATTATACAACAATTGTAATAATTTAGGCCATCCAATTTCATTGGCACTTATGGTAAAGAAAATTGTTGGTTTACCGTATTGCCGAATCATAGCAAATAGATCTCTTTTTCGTTCTGCCCAATAATATGCTGAATTCGGAATAGAACGAAGAAATGCCAAATTAGTTTCAATGCAGCCATAAACATAATCATCAGATTGTATTTGCTCTTTAGTTATTGTAATACCTTGACCGACATGCTTGAATGCAATATGAAGAGAGTCTTTAATTCTAATTCTCATTATTTTCATAGCCATGTACAACAAGTGTTGTGGGGTTACTCCTCGTCTATCAGATCTCCTTAGT
Source organism: Heliothis virescens (assembly GCA_002382865.2). Classification (NCBI taxonomy): domain Eukaryota; kingdom Metazoa; phylum Arthropoda; class Insecta; order Lepidoptera; family Noctuidae; genus Heliothis; species Heliothis virescens. Next base: position 4,445,932 of record NWSH02000329.1, on the reverse strand, counting down.
TCACTTGTCGCCATCATGAAAGGTGTGACCGCATGTTTAAATTCTCGGAATTGCCCCAAATATATTTGTGGAAAAGATAATTCTTCAGCATGTTCATCAAAAAGTAAACTCTTTGGAGCATTACCTAAAAATAAAAGCAAAAGTAAAGTATATATATTAAGTATCTTCTTGTTCAATAAATTAAAGAAGCAATCAAAATAAATTTTAAAAAACTACCTTCGCCTGGGGCGATTCTCAAGTACATATCGTCGTTCCACATCAATGTTTGCTGCTGTGCTATTAAACTTTCCTCGATGGGTATTTGTTCTAAAATGTCATTGTCGCCATCTTCATCAAAGGTAATTTCATCTTCAATGTCATAATTTCTATCGTTCAAAAAACCATCGTCGACTGTAACGCCGTAAGACTTGTAAAGTGGAGTATCCTTTAAATATCTTAACCACACTTTTATTTTTCTCTTTGTGACTATACCACACACGTAGCTAGATTTGTGAATTTTTTTCCTTTTAATGTGAACTGTTATGGCATGATCATCATCCACTTGTCTTGGTAACTGATGTACCATTGTGTTTACTTCAATTGGAACATTTATCACCTGCCCGTATATTCCATATTGACCGTGAACATGCCGAAGCCTTCGAATTTGCATAAATGGAATTCTTGGCGATATAAGCCTTTCAGTTACCAAGTCCAACGGAAAGTCTTTAAGACTGTCTGGAATTGGTGGATATTTGAATCCATTGTAAACTGATAGTGGTGGGATATGCTGCTTTTGAATGGCTGTAAAGCAAGTCGAACATATTTTTATTTTCAGTAACGTAGTATTTGAGAGCAATGTCCTTATAAATTTAATATTTGGAATTGCATCGTTATTTTGTAAATATTTCAAATCTTTACTAAACCACAGTCTGTCGCAAATGTCACAAGCATGACCAAATGTATTTTCAACAAAATCTTTTTCGAATTGTCGATGAGCAGAAGAATTCTGTTGAAAAGCAGAGTATGTTTGAAGATGTTTCTTAGTTGGAGATGATTCAACAACTTGGGAAACAAAATGTCTTTGACTTAAAGGTACATTTCTCGATAGTAAATCGGTAATTTGGGAACTACAGATAACTGGTGGAACAAATGGCATCTCTCCGTTGGACGGGCCTGCAATTGCTGAAGTATGAATGATTGGTTGTACACCGAAGATATCTCTGCTGGACTGGTCTGTTTGTAAATTTGTTGTTCTTCCATCTTGATACCACTTATAATTTTCTTTATTTTTCTGCTTCTGTTTTATTTCATATTCTTTCTTCTTTTCATCATCAGAGAAATATGGCGTAAAATGCAGGTCACGTAGATCAAGATGAATCCAATTATGTGTATCATTTGCTTTAAAATGACAGAAGCGAGTGTCTTCATTACTTGAAATCACGTTGTAATAGTGGAAATGCACACAAATATTTTGATTGTACATTTTTGAAAACAAGTGTATACAATCCAAATCTCCATACTCATTATTACTTGACAGTATGTTATATGCTTCTTGTGGATTGTGGCAGGAGTTTAAATAAGGTGAATCACGTAACAGTCTTCTCAAATCGCAAGTCGAAATTTTAAGTTGTAGAACACGTATGAGTGAGTGGAATAGACAGTTACCATCACCTGGAATATCTGTAATTCTATGTAAGACCACTTTGGGGGTAATGCATTCATTATTCTCTTCATATATACGAAGTTGTTGGGAGAGGAATTCATTTGGATCGAGCTGTACATTTTCTGGTAGTATATTATCCAACATGTCTCTGCTGGACGGGCCTGTCTGTAAATTTGATGTTCTTTTTTTATCTCGATACCACTTACAATATTCTTTGTTTTTCTGCTTCTGTTTTATTTCATCTTCTTTCTTCTTTTCATCATCAGAGAAATATGGCGTAAAATGCAGGTCACGTAGATCAAGATGAATCCAATTATGTGTATCATTTGCTTTAAAATGACAGAAGCGAGTGTCTTCATTACTTGAAATCACGTTGTAATAGTGGAAATGCACACAAATATTTTGATTGTACATTTTTGAAAACAAGTGTATACAATCCAAATCTCCATACTCATTATTACTTGACAGTATGTTATATGCTTCTTGTGGATTGTGGCAGGAGTTTAAATAAGGTGAATCACGTAACAGTCTTCTCAAATCGCAAGTCGAAATTTTAAGTTGTAGAACACGTATGAGTGAGTGGAATAGACAGTTACCATCACCTGGAATATCTGTAATTCTATGTAAGACCACTTTGGGGGTAATGCATTCGTTATTCTCTTCATATATACGAAGTTGTTGGGAGAGGAATTCATTTGGATCAAGCTGCATATTTTCAGAATTTTGAGAAACCCAGTATCGCATAAAATTCTTTTGGTCCCCATTACTGTCCATTTTACTTCTTTTGCTGCGAAAAAACAAACAAATGATAAAGAATCGTTACATGTATTAATCTACCTAGCCTTTCGGTCCTAGCTAGTCCAACTGGATATAGCTGAGATCCAGTATTCTACATGGAGCAACTGCCTATCTGATCTCACAACACAACCCAGTTACCCGGACAACGCGATACCGCTTAGTTAGTAAGGGTAAATTCATTGTAGCGCGGAGTCGATGCGCATCGAAACGTCAAATTCCTCATATTCAGAAGACGATCGATTCACGCGGCTTTGGGTCAGCGCAGACTGAACTGCAAAATGCTCGCGCATGGTCGACCAAAATTTAAACTGCTCGAGCATGCAGGCGGCATACTCGACAATGCGCGAGCCATCTCTATCTGTCTCTGTCTGGGTTACCAGGCGGCTTGATCAGTTTGCTGCTCGAACACGCTCGCGCATGTAGAATGCATACTCGAGCACGCAGTCGGCTTGCTCGAGCATGGTCGAGCATCAAATTTGGGCGCGTATTCAATTTTGCGAAGTATGATAATAATCATAAGATATTCTTTTCAATAATCTCAGTAAATGCTCTGCTCTTGGTGTGCGCTGACGCTTTGACTGAGCCATGAGCTCTTCATTACACATAGAACTCTTCATTATATATACAATATTCAAAGTATATAATGAAAATAAAAATACATTTGTAAATAATTTCTTTTATCTTCGGTCGAATCTTTTTTCTTTTTATTATTTCTACGTTGACGCCATGCCTTTAGGTATTCACGTTTTTGTTCCTTTATTTTTTCGTTTTTCTGTCTGAAAATCGAAAACTATTTATTAGTGTGCTATTTCATCTGAAATGGTTTGTTTGGTAGCACATGTGCTCATTGTGATGTTATGGAAATTAATACACGTTAATGCTTTATAGCAGGTATAAACATTTATAAAAACTATAAATTTATAAAAAAAAAATCGTCTAGAATGTGTAGAGTATGTATCTAAGTTAATCATTTCGTCAAGGTAGACTCGATGTAAACCTTACCTTAATGATAGATTTAAACAAAGGTACGTTTTGACAGATGAAACTAGGTGTAGCATATATTTTGGTATAGGTTGAAAGTATTATGATTCATATTTCAACCGAGCAAAGCTGGGTATTCATCTAGTATATTACCTACAATATTTAAAATCATCATCATCATTTGCCTAGCCTTTTCCCAACTATGTTGGGGTCAACTTCCAGTCTAACCGGATACAGCTGAGAACCAGTGTGTGTATGAAGTGACTGCCTGTCTGACCTCCACAACCCAGTTACCCGGGAAAACCGATACCCCTTGGTAAGACTGGTTGTCATATTATTGACTACCCGTAAAGACTGCAGCTGGGACCCACCAAGTTATTATGCCTCCGGAACACGGAACTTTATTTTTGCCCACGATTCAGGTGGAAAGTGGTGCGAGTCCATTTGCTCCTGAGCACGGGCTGGTAGTTCGATCCTTCGTGTACCTGTTCCNCAGCCGGGACCGACCAGTTTATCGTGCCTTCCGAAACACGGAAGAACTAGTTATGATAAAATAGTCACCCATCCACGGACCGACACCGTGCCAAGCGTCGTTTAACTTTATGATCGATTGATCCGCGCAGTTTTGACTTAGCAATGAGCTCTTCAATATTGAAAATATAAAATTAAATTACATTTTTAAATCTTCTTCTTCCTTCTTCTTCAGATCTTTTTGACGCTGACGCCATGATCTTTGATTTATTCGATTTAGTTCCTGTATGTTTTCTTTTTGAACTCTGAAAATCGAAGATTATTTATTAAACTGTTATTTCATTTGAAATGATTTGTTCGGAAAACCTAATGTGCTTATTGTGATGTTATGATAATATAGGTGGTTGGTGGTGGTATGGTAATATAGATGGTTAAATAAATCGATAGCTATAGACACATTTTTCCTACACCTACTGGCAGTAGAATTCTAATATTTGTAAAACACTATAAACAGTGCTATACAAATGCATGCTTTGCTTTGCATTTAAAATTCCTTGAGAACCGATAAGTACCTAAATATCAATCTATATTTTGTATCTACATATGTACCTACTATCTATCACACTTCACCCGAGCACAGCCGAGATTTCATTTAGTATATTAATTTAAAAAGTACTCACTCATTTTCTTTCACTATTCCTTCATTAATAGATGTACTTTGTTCAATTTCCATATTTTATAATTTTTTGTGCCATTAACAGCTGCTGTCAGTCAGTCAAAGAAAATTATCAAAATGTAAGCAAAACCCCATCTATGATTTTAAAATATAAAATCTAAACTCGTTCTGTCTATTTGACTTCTTTGAAAAATTATAGATGGCGCAACACATTTTTTCTCACATGTCTTTCCTCGATGTTGAGGGTTCTGGTTGAGCTAAAATTATTCAAATATATATTTTGAGTTTATTGCTGTGGCCTGGATGCTAACCTAAAGATACTCCGGCACTATTTCATTTTATGAAAATTAAAACCCAAACTCCATCTATGATTTTAAATGACAATTACTAAGCCTGACACTATTGTCAAATTTCACATGTTTGAAACGTCATAAAATATCTTACCGACCTGTACTTACGGAATTTGTATGGAATTCGGGTTTCACGATTTCGGGTTTCACATTTCGGTCACGTGATACCTGTCGCGAGTTTATATATTTTTCCCCATACAAAAAGTGCTCAACGCCGCTAAAGAAGTTTTCACTTCAATAAAAAATTACGATAAGGTTGAAAATCAATTGTACAAAATTTGACAGATTGTGGTAACTTGATGTGCTGTCGTCTGTACCTAGTTCTCACGGGACGAAGATGAAACAGCTGATCAAATCTAGTTAAATATATAAACATATAAAACTCCCGGGAACTGCCAGTACCTATTACTTAAGCTGTGCCTTTGATCCTCCCCCGCTAAGCTTAAGACTATATCCTTGAGTCTGTTGTCAGGCGGACAAAAGGACCCTGCCTTCCGGATTTTTCAATTAAGTATTGTTAAGTAATCGTGTATCACGTATAGAGTAGGAAGGCAATAAACAAATGACTATGCTAATAAATTAGACAGTTAATTTGAAAAAGTGTACGATGAGACAAGAGGTTTACTTAAGATTTTCCCGCGGTTTCACTCGCATCCCGTGAGAATTACTGCCCGTACCCGAATAAAATATAGCCTATGTCACTCGTGGATAATGTAGCTTTCGAATGGTGAAAGAATTTTTAAAATCGGTCCAGTAGTTTTTGAGCCTATTCATTACAACCAAACAAACAAACAAAGTTTTTCTCTTTATAATATTAGTATAGATGATAGCTTTA
>NWSH02000329.1:4420060-4440172 GCA_002382865.2 Heliothis virescens | reverse complement strand
ATCCCGTGGGAATTACTGCCCGTACCCGGATAAAATATAGCCTATGTCACTCGTGGATAATGTAGCTTTCGAATGGTGAAAGAATTTTTAAAATCGGACCAGTAGTTTTTGAGCCTATTCATTACAACCAAACAAACAAACAAAGTTTTCCTCTTTATAATATTAGTATAGATAAGGCTTACTAGCTTCTGCCAGCGTCCCGTGGGAACCATTCTGCACATCTGAATAAAACGTAGCCTACAGCCTTCGTCGATATATGAACTGGCTTCTTAATCTCTTAAACAATATCATAAACTAAAGGCCCGTTTAAACATTGCGATTTCATTGCCCGTTGCTTGCTATTTTATTGCAGCAAGATGCTACTTGCACTGTGTAAACGTAATCGTGCAATAGGTAAATGCCTGACAAATATTCCTGCAATAAAATGGCAAGGAACGGGCAATGGAATCGCAATGTGTAAACGAGCCTTTAGAATAGTGCTAATATAAATTTTACTGAGTATTGTTATCCTACAAAATTTCCAACTACAACACCCCTTATAAAAACATTTATCAAAGGCTTCGTAAATCCTTTACCAAAATTCTCGTAACAGAACAACTAAAACTTAAGTACTTGTAATATCTCAGGAATTACCATCCTACATGACACATTCCTGACTTAAGACAACACTTTGATACTTCGTTAAGCCGACAATGATAATACAATATGTTAATATGGCGGGTTTTGTGTAAAGCAATTTACGGGCTTACGACAAAAGGAAAACGGAAAATTGTGTTTCATTTGATTCATTTTCTGGTACGGCAATTGCTGAATTATGTATTTTGATGAGGAAAGAAATTAATTATGCAAAACTAAATATATATTTGTGCTTCAGTAGTAGCCAATAATATAGAAACTTTAGTTCTAATTCTTAATAATGTGAACATTAGGACAACGCAGGAAAATTAGTAATTAATTTAGGCTGCAAAGTAATATAAAAAGTTGGTCTTAGGACGTGCAAATTAAAAACCAGATTAGTCAATTATCCTTAAAATAAAATTCTCGACAGACAGACGATCTAAAAAAATCCTTATACAATAAAATATAGACTAAAATAACTGACCCAATAACCCTTAACATAACAAAGAAACCTAATAAAATACCTAAATATTTATGTTATGATATCATATTATCTCATAACATAGGTAAGTAGGCGTTCTAAAAGCACAGACAAGAAATAAATTTTCCGTTGAACATAACCTAAAATAATATCGAATAAATACAATTTATTTTTGCGCAGATCTTGTTTTGTTTCTAAGAGCATGTAACTAACTGGATACAACATGGCTTTGCCTTCTGCCACAGTTAATACTTTATTATAATGGTGTCCTAGCTGACTGTCACCCACGGCCGCTGTTCTCATAAAATATAAGGAGATCAGCCAGCTGCGCAGGACATATTATAGTGCACAAGCATTTGCGCAGACACAGGTGCACTCTCTATGCTTGCACATTCATAGCCCAATAGGACGGCAATCCGACATGACCGGAGAGAAATCACGCGCAGAACTAACATTCATTCATTCACAACCCACTTACCCGGGCAACCTGGCACCCCCTGGTAAGACTGGTTGTCAGACTTTCTGGCTTCTGACTACCCGTAACGACTGCCAAAGATGTTCAAAATGACAGCCGGGACCCACCAGTTTATCGTGCCTTCCGAAACACGGAAGAACTCGTTATGACAAGATGGTCACTCATCCACGGACCGACCGTGCCAAGCGTTGCTTAACCTTATGATCGGTCGATCCGCGAAATTTTTGCCTGTTTTTGACAATTTTGTCGTGTGCGTGCGTACATGATGTCGCGTTGCCTTATTTCCCGCACGTAAATTGGCTTACTTTTCCGCAGCGATATTTTTGCATACATCGGATCCACTTGGTCAAACGCTCTAAGTTTTGTTTACTAAAGACTATTGTGTGGGTCGGTATAATAGCTACAGGTAAATCGATTATGTATTGTACGTGAATATTAAAGATAGTAAAAATAAAGCCACTTTACTGATGGAATAAAGGAAAGCTATAAACATTGAGTCGGAATTGAATTTATTGGTAAGATGGAGAAATAAAACTGTTATGCTACTTACGGTTTTAGCATAAATATTGGATTTTAATAAAAAGGTATTATAATAGAACTATTGTCTATTTTTGCCGATTTAATAAATAACTTAAAAATTTTGTCATTGCTAATAAAGAATTGAGTATTGAATACCTATCTAATATCTTCAAAATGGACAAAAAACATAAATATATTTTGTCTTGCAATTTTATTTATTTTACAATTAATTTTCATTTGATAATCATTAATGCATAATGTGACGATAGAACCCGGCCCTGTCCTTTTCTTAACTTTGAATCAAAGTCTTCCATGAATTTGTAACCGAATTTTCCGAAGTTCCATTCTAAAACAATTGAATTTCTAACAAAGTGCCACACAGCTATAAGTACCACTATATTACGCTTTAAAAGCTTCCAGTCCCTTCTATAAATTAGAACGGAAGTGTTATCACGTTCCTTTTTCAAAAGTCCCACTTTCAGTGCGCCGGAAATGACGTCGAATCGTGGTGGAAATGAAGTAGCTTTTTATGGGTTTGTCTTCGAGTGGCTTTTAGTTGAAGATAGAAACAGTTATTTAGCCAATAGTCGTAGGTAAAAGTACTATTTTAATTAAGTATCTGTTTTAAATCAATGGAATTAACCAATTTAAGAATTGTTTGAAGAATGTAACGTAAACTGTTAAAGATTTAATATCGATTCGCCATTCATCATCTTTCACTTCTTAACTACTTTAAACTTTCAAGAACTTACTAGACGTGATTATGACCTTATCACAATAGTGGTAGGTTAATGTTTGACTGGTAAAATTTGACAGATACGGGTACCGGGACAAGTACATCATGTAAGTAAATTAACGTACATAAAAGTATTTTTGACAAAATTAACCGTTTTTTTTTTTCAATTTAAAAATCACTGTAAAAAGGCATGACTTTAGACCTCTAAAGCTAGAAATCCACAGACAAGAAATCACTTAACTCATAAATCCTACACTTTATTTTACTCAGTCCATTAAGATGTGACATTAAAACCTCCTCGGAAGGGTTTAGTTTCAACCCTGAGAGTGAGGGTGGGTCACCTGTATTACGTCTTATCCCGATGGCTTTGAGCAGTTTTTGTGTCACTACCTTTAATGGATGGTTGTATGGTATACTTATACTAGCTGCCGCCTGTGATTTCTCCCGCGTTCCGTGAGAATTAATCCGCGCAAAAAAAAAATGTTTGTTAGTAGTTTGTTTGCTTGCTTGCATACGCTAATCTCTGGAGCTTTTGGTGCGATTTGAAAAATTTATTCAGTGATAGATAGCTCATTTATTGAGGAAGGCTATATGCTACTTTTTGTGGTCGTGCGTGGAGTAGTTTGCCACGGGATACGGGTGAAAGCGCTGGCAGAAGCTAGTAACAGTATACAATGTTTGTTGACACATGGACCAAATATGTACAGACAACAGCGCATCAAGTTACCACAGTCTATCAAATTTCTGCGATAGATTTTCAACCTTATCACAATAGTGTAAGGTTAACATTTGATTGCAAAAAAATGTCAGATTCGTTTACGTTGACCTGCTGTCGTCTGTACTTGGCAGTGATGGGCACCAAATATGTTAGGGAAGGCCAAAAAAAAAGGGTTGGTTAAGTATTTAAAGAAAATCAGTACAATTTCTTCAGTGACCTAGAATATGATTGGAACCAGCTATAGTGCTTCAAGTATGCATAATGAAAGTTATCGTTTTAAAGTGACGTAAAATGTATCCTAAGCTCATGTGATAGTGGTTTATTTCCATTCGCTTTGGAATATCGTAGTTACAAGTTTAATGTATTTGTTATACTAATATAGAATGAGTAAAGTATCGATAAGGACATTAAAATTCAAACAAATTTTCAAATTCAATTAAGATGTTTATTTTTAATGCAACAGTTTTGTTGTTTTGGTTTTTGGAAGATTTTATTAAAGATGCCAGAACTATATAGGGTTAATAGTATCGTCTATTCGTTTCAAAAATACGTTAAATCAATGACATTAAAACATAACGTAATATTAAAACAAGGAACAAATAATTTGGACCCATGTTCACCCTTCTCAACAAAAAAGAAAATGGCAAAATGAAACCGTAGTTTTCACTTAAAAACATAGAAAAACTTATCAACTAAACATAATGAAACTAAAAAGCTTTCCTCCTATATTTCAATTTTGTAATCTCCATGACCTTTACCAGAGATAATAACTTCCTTGTTGTTATTTTGTATCAGTTCCAAAAAAAACAGTTGCCAAGCGTATTGTCATGTTCCGGAATACCTGTTCCGAAATATCTGTTACATATAACACCGTTGGCGTCCGCGTGTATTTCTATTTCCGATATTGTCCAGTCATAACATATCCGTGACAGTTTCTATATCCGTTTCTAGAATATTCTCGTATAAAATTGCTGAAAATCGAACGCTTTTGCTTACTTAGTCCGGTTCTGGTGATCTATATTGTTTTTTAGAACAGGTATTTTATTTTAAGAACTAGTATTGTTGTAGATGGGAGATTAAAATTAGATCGTTAGTCTAGATACAGCTATTTGCTTTTGTTGGGTAAATTAAACGTGTAATTTTTTAAAGTTATTATAGTAGGAAATAATTGCGTCTTAGAAGTGAAATAATTCTTCAGCTTATTCTAATTAGTATTTTAACTACTTAAATTGAATTTAACACCATAAATATGATTCATAAGATTGGCCATCCACACACGCCTTATAGCCATAACAATGTGGCAGTAACAGGCCCAAATTAACTCCGTAAGATGACTTTAAAGGCACCTGATGGTGGAAAATGAATTACCAACATCATGTCTACCATAGGCCTCCCATTGTTTTCCAAAAGGGCCGATTGCTAACCATCTTTATCCTGCAAAATATAAATAAATATTCTATTTTTAAATAACGTACCTCGTTAACACCTCGTACTATAGCCCTCATAGTAGCATTGCGAGGCCCGTCCACCGTCCTCCCATCGTCTGTGGGCCCCCAAGACGCGCTGTAGATGTGAATCTTATGGGGTTCGTGCCCCATAGAGTTGGCCTCAATCAGGTCCGTCATGTACGGCTGGTCCAGCATTCTTATACCTGTTGAGGGAGAAATAGGACTTCAGATAATTACGTAATGGTGTCCAGGCCGGTTCCAGCTACGGCAGCTGTTCTCATTTACAGTAGCGGCGCTAGGCGTCGGCCTCACGCCTGAAGGGGCCTCGCAGAAAAACTAGTTGCCAATTTATTTTAGTTTCGCCAGTCATGTTTATCCTCGAACTGATAATAATTTTCGTGCTCACTTCGCTCGCGCATTCATACTTTTTCCCATGTATTTCTTGGGGCCTCGCAAACTTGGTGTCGCCGACGTACATATTTGGACTAGCGCCGCCACTGCTCATTTAAATAGATAAAGCAGCTGCTCAATACAGACAAACAGCAAGTCAACCTACCCAAATCTGTCAAATTCCCATCGAACCTCAACCTTCCACTAATGTGACAATTCTGATACAATAATGTAAATAATATGGGTTACTACATAATGGCTACGACTTTGTTTACTTGAAGTAATTGGTAGTGGGTGATGACGTATGATAACACTCGTACAATACATGTCATTAATGAAATTCACAATAGGATTGACTTATTTTCGTGTAATCTGAGTGAATCCACAATAGTTTTATTAAATTTTATTAGCTTTATTTAATTTGTATTGTTAATATTATTAAGTTACACTGCTATTGCATTGGGCATGTCCTGTTATGATAGCAAAATATAAATAAATAAATAAATAAAACTAGCCTACATCTGGGTTCAAGTTACCATCTTTATTGGGCCATTTCTTTACCAAATTAGTTATGCAGATTCTTGTCAAAAAACCATCGAGCTTTTAAGTTTATGAGAATAAGTATAGTAATAAATATATTTTACTTCAGTCTCAATCAGCATGTCTTCGTCTAACTTTGGTATTTAGTAACACAAGAACTGAATTTAAACGAATTATAAATCGCAGTAAAAAGTGCTTTGAATGGAAACAATAAAAGCTAACGAGAAGGATTTTTAATTAAAGTTGGAACACGGACTACGTATTATCGCTTGATTAAATCTGGCAAACAAGTTTTCAACGAAAAGGATTTAAATAGAAATGGTTGAATATTTTAAATGTAGTCAAACTGTAAAGTCCTGATTGCTATTTTAGTATGACAATAGGAAAAGTGGAAAGCGGAGAAAGATATTTTTTTAATGGGTTTTGGTAGGCAACCAGTCTAGCTCAATTACTTCCAAATTCAAATATTCAAATGGATTCCTTTCCTCAATTCCATTTAGCACACAAGAACTAGCAAACATTTGAATCGTTCGATATTCAATTATCTCGCGCTGGCATTCTAAAAATGTATATTCAAACAAAATATGATTGTACGGGTATTATCAAGTCCAATTTTGTTTACAAAGAGAGGGAAAAGCTTGCAATCAGCGAGCGAAGCTGTAAATCCCATATTGTATGCGTCAAGCGCGAGCTAATGCTTTGGTAAAGCCTGCGTTGTTCCGCCAAGCCGCATAGATAACGGGAATTTACCTCTTTATCAGATTTCAGTACTTAAGGGATTTATGCGTGGCCATAAATTCTATATTAGATTTTGTAGTGGTTGAAAATATGTCACGGTATATTTTTGAGTTTAATCGCATTAGAATTAGGTTATTGTTTTGGCTGTAGCCTGGCATTTTCAAGTTTTAGTTGAACTTTTTATTTTTTATAATTCACTGAAAACCTTTATAAAATACAGCTTTTACCATACCAGTAGTTTTGTTACTTTCTTGCTTAAGAAACATTACTTTTAAAATAAGAATCTTTTATTCAAGTTGAGAGACTAAAAGCAAAAATAATTTTTCTTTGAAATAAGAACAGAATTGAATAAATACATACTGTTAAGACTATTATTCGTAGACTGATAATATTATTCCGAACTACAAAAGTACATGTAATAACAACATTCAAAGGTTTTCATCAACTCTAAAACATTCTATTCTTATAGGTACTTTTGTTTTTTGAATAAAGAATGTTTAAAAAAAACCTTGCTTATTTTTTTACATTTAAACTGGTTGTCTTTACGGCCAGTGATAAGTAAGTCAATCAAAACGAACAAATATCATATTTTTGACAAAATACAGACGATAAGTACCTACCTACCAAGAGAAGCATTTTTTAGCAACTATATATAGGTACAGACGACAGCAGGTCAACGTAAACGAAACTGTCAAATTTTACCAGTCAAACATTNCCGTCCACCGTCCTCCCATCGTCTGTGGGCCCCCAAGACGCGCTGTAGATGTGAATCTTATGGGGTTCGTGCCCCATAGAGTTGGCCTCAATCAGGTCCGTCATGTACGGCTGGTCCAGCATTCTTATACCTGTTGAGGGAGAAATAGGACTTCAGATAATTACGTAATGGTGTCCAGGCCGGTTCCAGCTACGGCAGCTGTTCTCATTTACAGTAGCGGCGCTAGGCGTCGGCCTCACGCCTGAAGGGGCCTCGCAGAAAAACTAGTTGCCAATTTATTTTAGTTTCGCCAGTCATGTTTATCCTCGAACTGATAATAATTTTCGTGCTCACTTCGCTCGCGCATTCATACTTTTTCCCATGTATTTCTTGGGGCCTCGCAAACTTGGTGTCGCCGACGTACATATTTGGACTAGCGCCGCCACTGCTCATTTAAATAGATAAAGCAGCTGCTCAATACAGACAAACAGCAAGTCAACCTACCCAAATCTGTCAAATTCCCATCGAACCTCAACCTTCCACTAATGTGACAATTCTGATACAATAATGTAAATAATATGGGTTACTACATAATGGCTACGACTTTGTTTACTTGAAGTAATTGGTAGTGGGTGATGACGTATGATAACACTCGTACAATACATGTCATTAATGAAATTCACAATAGGATTGACTTATTTTCGTGTAATCTGAGTGAATCCACAATAGTTTTATTAAATTTTATTAGCTTTATTTAATTTGTATTGTTAATATTATTAAGTTACACTGCTATTGCATTGGGCATGTCCTGTTATGATAGCAAAATATAAATAAATAAATAAATAAAACTAGCCTACATCTGGGTTCAAGTTACCATCTTTATTGGGCCATTTCTTTACCAAATTAGTTATGCAGATTCTTGTCAAAAAACCATCGAGCTTTTAAGTTTATGAGAATAAGTATAGTAATAAATATATTTTACTTCAGTCTCAATCAGCATGTCTTCGTCTAACTTTGGTATTTAGTAACACAAGAACTGAATTTAAACGAATTATAAATCGCAGTAAAAAGTGCTTTGAATGGAAACAATAAAAGCTAACGAGAAGGATTTTTAATTAAAGTTGGAACACGGACTACGTATTATCGCTTGATTAAATCTGGCAAACAAGTTTTCAACGAAAAGGATTTAAATAGAAATGGTTGAATATTTTAAATGTAGTCAAACTGTAAAGTCCTGATTGCTATTTTAGTATGACAATAGGAAAAGTGGAAAGCGGAGAAAGATATTTTTTTAATGGGTTTTGGTAGGCAACCAGTCTAGCTCAATTACTTCCAAATTCAAATATTCAAATGGATTCCTTTCCTCAATTCCATTTAGCACACAAGAACTAGCAAACATTTGAATCGTTCGATATTCAATTATCTCGCGCTGGCATTCTAAAAATGTATATTCAAACAAAATATGATTGTACGGGTATTATCAAGTCCAATTTTGTTTACAAAGAGAGGGAAAAGCTTGCAATCAGCGAGCGAAGCTGTAAATCCCATATTGTATGCGTCAAGCGCGAGCTAATGCTTTGGTAAAGCCTGCGTTGTTCCGCCAAGCCGCATAGATAACGGGAATTTACCTCTTTATCAGATTTCAGTACTTAAGGGATTTATGCGTGGCCATAAATTCTATATTAGATTTTGTAGTGGTTGAAAATATGTCACGGTATATTTTTGAGTTTAATCGCATTAGAATTAGGTTATTGTTTTGGCTGTAGCCTGGCATTTTCAAGTTTTAGTTGAACTTTTTATTTTTTATAATTCACTGAAAACCTTTATAAAATACAGCTTTTACCATACCAGTAGTTTTGTTACTTTCTTGCTTAAGAAACATTACTTTTAAAATAAGAATCTTTTATTCAAGTTGAGAGACTAAAAGCAAAAATAATTTTTCTTTGAAATAAGAACAGAATTGAATAAATACATACTGTTAAGACTATTATTCGTAGACTGATAATATTATTCCGAACTACAAAAGTACATGTAATAACAACATTCAAAGGTTTTCATCAACTCTAAAACATTCTATTCTTATAGGTACTTTTGTTTTTTGAATAAAGAATGTTTAAAAAAAACCTTGCTTATTTTTTTACATTTAAACTGGTTGTCTTTACGGCCAGTGATAAGTAAGTCAATCAAAACGAACAAATATCATATTTTTGACAAAATACAGACGATAAGTACCTACCTACCAAGAGAAGCATTTTTTAGCAACTATATATAGGTACAGACGACAGCAGGTCAACGTAAACGAAACTGTCAAATTTTACCAGTCAAAAATTAACCTACCTCCATTGTGATAAGGTTGAAAATCTATTGCAGAAATTTGACAGATTATGGTAACTTGATGTCTGTACATTTGAAATAACATATTTTGCCGACCCCAAATAAAATTGGGAACAGGGCAGGAAGGTGATGATGGTATATGAAATTACATAACATTACAAACTAAAGGGAAAATTCTGCTCACCCTTTTCGGAAGCAGAGGCGAGAATGTATATCTTATATAGCTTTGATAGCTTTATCGTCCCACGCAGGTCATAAAATCGTAGCGACACGTGACGGCGGAAAAACTATAAAACTTGCATGATAAAATAAATCCATCCATTTTATTACGTTTTAACGCTTCATTTTTACTGACTAAGCGCGGTTTTAATGCGACATCGATGCATTTTTACACATAATTATAGTTTTATGCAACACGCGATTAATTTTATGTATCTGACTATATAGCTTGCGCTAGCGGTTTGGCCTACATCCCGCGGGAACAACTCTGCGCGCCCGTATAATGTTTTGTCTATCTCCGGCCCCAGGTTACCAACTATTTCCATGTCATCTTAAGGTGAATGCGAGGCCTGGAAGTGGGAAATTCAAATATGAAATGATTTTTTCATGTTTTACCTAAGTTAACGTTCAATATGAGGCGTGATCTTATCTTTTGCATTTATAATATATCACAAAGTAATTTCTGAAACACAGTAAACAAAAATACACTACAACATTTTTATATTAGTGGTCAAAATTAAGTTGCAGATTTCTCTCTCAAATTGGTACCAGTACTTCCTGAACGCGTTCAAACAAACAAACAAACTCTTCCACTTTATAATATAAGTTTAGATTCAGTTGATTAAACTAAGTTCGTGCTAGAACACTATGTTTCAACAGTTTAAACTTGAAGTTACAAGTGTGACATGAGGAAATGAGAATTCGCGTGGAATTGTGCCTCGCAGACGTGGCACTAAGTTTCACTGTTTATCTACGTTCAACTGTATGAACTAGGCTACTTGTACTTATGTAAGATTACAAAACGTTTAAAGCATTATTAAAGTTTAGAGGTTTGTAAAACGGTAAGAATATAAAAGAGGTTGCGTACTAATTACAAATTGAAATTTTAAGCTTTTGTTCTTTCGGAGGTCTGCACAGGTGGACAATAATAATCAGTAGTTTTCAAAAAAAAAAATAAGTCACGTTTTTTCAGGTTATTTTTGTGTATACGCCATTTTGTTTTCAAAGGAAATCTCTTGAATGTTTGATCTAATTTGTCCGAATACACATTTTTGTAAAAGGATAGCGTGTACTTAACATTTCATTTATTATTTAATTATTTATATGCTTTTAGCTGTTTTTCTTTCCCTCAATTATTCAAAAGCCCCATTAGGAAATATCTAACTTTTATCTATATCTGATACTAAACTAAAACCTAGTCATTAATTGCAATAGTTAACTCAAAATCTAGACTTATTTTCTTTTTGAGATATTTTTTTTCTATCCCCAATAGCAAATATAATAAGTATATTTACTCGTAGGTATAGGTCGTTATCTCAAAGGGTCTATGGCAACATTTAGGCCATCTCTCTTGGGAATTAAGCTAGTAGGTACACACAGCTTGCTATCGAGGCCCCGAGGCCTTGTGTAATCTTAGACTAATTTGTTATCAATGAGGCCGTATATAGGGTCAAGGCTTTGATAGGCTTTCGACATAGTGTTAATACAACTTTACAAAAGCCCTCACAAAAATTTTCGGTCATAATATTCGATTACTTATGTAATAAAAATGAGCGATCTTTGAAAGTAAATCCAATTTAAAATTCGAAAGTAGGTACGATTTGATATTCGAGAGAAAATCAGAAATCTTTGTCAGACCTCGGACGGACATCCCCTTCTAATCCAATCAAAAACTTTACACGCTTGAATATCAAAACTGAACCGACTTGAATTACGTCTTCAGTAATCTTATTATTTTATTTCTTAGATTACTCTTCGTAATCCAACAACAATAAACCGAAGAACATAAATGATTATTCTAGAAAGAAACAACAGAAATAACTTCCAAATAAAACACAAATATGACTAAGTATCATGTACCTATGCTGCTGCCAGCGGCTTCACCCGCATCCCGTGGGGACTTATCTCGTAACTAGATGTAATGTCCAGATGTCCCCATCTACCTGCCTCCAAAGTTTTTCAAAATCAAAAAGCATATATTCAAAGTAAGTAGTAAGTTCACCACTTCTTATGTGTTTTTGCTGGGAATAAGAAGTGGCGCAACTAACTCCCTTGCAACAAATGTCTGCCTAGCTATCTAGATGTCTGTTTTCTGAAGTTCAGAAAATTTGTTTGTCCAAAGTTGGCCACTATTGTCTTAGTCAAAAAATAAAACAAAACACGACTGCAACGTAACTGTTGACTGTCCATACTATATGTTACGTTGTAAGGCACATTTTACGCGTCAGAGACAACAGACCGTGTCCGTTTTACTGTCTCGTTTATTTCAGTAATATATCCCTTTTACACCCGCATTACCATACGCTTTTTAGGGTCCACAATATGTAGCTTTTTGTGCCTACTTTTGTTACATACATAGTATTTACAACAGTTTTATTAGAAGAATATAAATGCGCTATAAAAAATTATGTTATACACCTTCAAATGGTTACTTATGACGATTTTAGTATAGCAGAATTCAAAAAACTTACGCCACAATTCTTGCCAGTATCATAACCAGCCTTTTTGTCATCCCACTGCTGGGCACAGACCTCCTCTCACACAGAGAAGGATTAAGCGTTTAATACCACCTTTGCTCAATGCGGTTTGGTCAATCACAATAAGATATGAGGATGAATTTGGCCAAAAATATGAAATGAGTCACTATTGTAACGAATTATGTAGGTATGCTATTTAGTTTAATACTCATGTGTCCCATAACAAATACTCTTTATTATCATTTAGATTAAAGTCCGATTCGTCATATAGGCATTTTCAATCGTGAAAACATTATCTTAATATGATACGTGTTGTTTCATGTCGGTCAAACCTTTTTTCAGATTTTTAGAACCAGAATAAACTTGTTTAGCAAACAAAAATATAGAATTCAAAAAAGGTATGTCAGTCATAAAAAGACACGAAAAAAGTTACACAGCCGTTTCCCTACACGTGTCAAACATTTGTTTATTTCACTTGTGGCAATTTCACATCATTAATTTCAGTATAATTTCATTTATAACTTTCCAGTTACGGGTATGGTTAGTAATAATAGGCTATCAACTTGTACATAATATGTCGATTATATTTACACACATACATGAATTCTTATCTCTCACTTGAACATTGTTAAGACAAAGAGATTGTTTTCGAAGTTTCAAGTTCTGCTTGAAAGTTATGACTGCTCGTAAAATAGGAGGTACTTATCTATATATTATAAAGCTGAACAGTTTGTTTGTTTGTTTGAACGCGCTAATCTCAGGAACTACTGGTCCGATTTGAAAAATTATTTCAGTGTTGGATAGCCCATTTATCGAGGAAGGCTATAGGCTTTTTATCCGGGTGCGCGAAGTAGTTCCCACGGGACGTGGGTGAAACCGCTGGCAGAAGCTAGTATGAAATATTTCAGTAATTTTAAGGTATCGGGTGAACTACAATAATATATTCATATTTAAAATAATATACTTTTGATCGGGGACGGCCATATTGTGAATAAATACCTACCTATAGTTTACTGTTTACCTTTTAAAATGGCGGCCTGAATAACAGTTTGCTTGCTTTCAAAACAAACGAAAACTAACGCTACAGCAACGTAATTGTTTAGCAAAATCGATTTTAGATACAACAAAATATAGACAAAACAAAAGTTGTTTGTTGGAAAAGGTCATTAGTTCATGAACTAGGCTGGCGTAGTGAAAATATTTGCCTAAAATTTGGGCTATTGTGTTTTGCAATCTATACTAATATTATAAAGTGTTGATTTATATTAATTGCAAAACTGTATACCAGTAGCGCCATCTAGTAGAAATTGTGTGTAACTTGAGTGGCTCACACTTGATCATTATTATTGTATTTTTTTCATTATCTGTGGTCTACACCGAATACAGTTTTTTGTCGTGCGCTTCTCTTTTGTTTTAATTAAAATAATCCAATCACTCAATTATTAAAATAATAAAATTACAAGAGGTTATGGCCCCGAAACGCTATACACCTATGCCACTATTTAAAAACGAGTGAATTGGACAGTAAATTCAGTGATTAAAACAGATACAAAAACTAACCTCGCAACTTTGTTCCGACACGTTGCGGCATTCTTTGTTTTAGCATACATTCTATCGAAAGTCAATTCAAAAGTGATTAAATCAACAAAATGACATCACAAATATCAATGGGAACGATAGAAAAGTTGGTTGGAAGAGAAAATTATCAGTCTTGGAAGTTTGCCGTAAAGAATTATTTGGAACATGAGGAGCTATGGGATGAAATAGAACCAATGCAGGGTTATGTATCAGACAGTAAGAAAAATACGAAGGCACGGTCAAAAATAATATTATTGGTAGACCCTGTAAACTATGTCCACGTTCAGGAGGCATCTACAGCTAAACAGGTTTGGACTAAGTTGGAAAAAGTGTTTGATGACTCCGGGCTGAGTAGGAAAGTTGGCCTACTGCGTGATTTGATTACTACGACTTTAGACAATTGTTCAAGTGTTGAGGACTACGTGAACAAGGTAATGACAACAGCTCATAAGTTAAGGAATATCAATTTTGTAGTAGGAGACGAGTGGCTTGGTACGTTGCTGCTTGCTGGGCTCCCCGATTACTACAAACCGATGATAATGGCCTTAGAGAGTTCAGGTGTGTCCATTACTGCAGACTATGTGAAAACAAAGTTGTTACAAGAGGTAAAGGTATCAGATTCAGTCGCTTACTATGCCAAGTCATCTAACAAAGGTATGTCAAAGTTACATAAAAATCCACAAGAGAAAAAACAACCCAAAGGCCCTCGGTGTTTTGTATGTAACAAATATGGGCATATAAGTAAAGATTGTTATTTTAGAGACAAGAAAAAGGGTGCTAGTTTAAAGCCAGATAACTCTAAAAATGTGTACTATGCTGCTTTTCCAGCTGCTGCAGAACTGGACCAAAACTCTTGGTATGTTGATTCCGGAGCGTCTCTACACATGTGCAGAGACAAGAGATGGATGTACAATGTTTCTCCTTCTACTATAAACAATATAAAGGTGGCAGATAATAAAACGGTGGCAGTGAAAGGATCTGGTAATGTGGATTTTCAGATAAAAAACTCGGATGGCATAATAAGGAAAATACAGGTCAGAAATGTGAAACAAAAAAATGAGGAATCTGACACAGAGTCTGATGCTACAAATAACACTATAACAAATGCAAGTTCAGAAGATGATCAGATGTTTGATGCTAACAGTGAAGAAACAAAAACTGAATCAGATACTTCAGAATACATACCTGATGCAGATACGTCTGATGAAGATACTATGCCAATTAGCAATGTAACTCTAAGGCCGAGGAATAAACCTACTACATATTTTTGTCATGAAGAGAGTCCGAACAATTTCAAGCAACTTGCAGTACCATTACTTAAAGAACCGCAGTCAGTTGAAGAAGCTCTTTCAGGCCCAATGGCAAAAGAGTGGAAAGATGCTATGAACAGTGAGTTTGAGTCACTCCTTCAAAATAACACATGGACATTAGTGACACTTCCTGAAAATAAAAGAGTTATACCATGTAAATGGGTTTTTAAAATGAAAACTAATGCTAATGGAGAAGTTGTACGCTACAAAGCAAGATTAGTAATAAAGGGCTTTGCTCAAAAGAAAGGAATTGAATATAATGAGGTATTTGCTCCAGTTGTCAGACACACATCAATCAGATATTTATTTGCTTTAGCAGTTAAATATAATTTGTATGTAGAACAGATGGATGCTGTCACTGCCTTTTTACAAGGAGATATAGATACAGAAATTTACATGAATCAACCACCTTCTTATGAACATGGACAAGAAGTATGCAAATTGAACAAATCTATTTACGGCTTAAAACAGGCTAGTCGTCAGTGGAATTTAAAATTAACGTCAGTGTTGAAGAATATAGGATTGAAAAGCTCATCTGTAGATCCATGTGTGTATTACAAAAAGGAAGATGGAAGTATTGTCTACATACTAATATATGTAGATGATTTATTAATTTTCTATAATAATAAAGAAAAAGGTGAAGAAATAAAACAACAACTAAAAAGTAAATTTAATATGAAGAGCCTAGGACCTGTGAATCATTTTATTGGTTGGAGAATAAAACAGAATGCGAAGAGAGATCAAATACAAATTGATCAGACTGCCTAGTGCCTATATTGAAAAAATCTTGCAGCGTTTCAAAATGACAGAATGTAATCCAGCCTGTTCACCGTGTGATACTAGTACCAAATTAGTCAGCACAGGAGAGGAAAATATAATAAATAATGTCCCTTATCAAGAAGCAATTGGAAGTTTACTTTATTTATCACAAGGCATGAGGCCAGATATTTGTTACATTGTAAATAAACTGAGTAGTTTTAACAATAAACCAGAATTACAACACTGGCTAGCAGTCAAAAGGGTTCTTCGATATATAAAGGGTACAAGAGATTATAAATTAATATTCAACCAAAACAAGGAAGAAGAAAGGGTGTTTGGCTATTGTGATTCTGACTGGGCTTCAGATACTAATGGTCGGAGGTCTTGCTCCGGCTACACTTTTCTGTTTCAGGGTGCCTCAATTTCATAGTGCTCTAAACGTCAGAGTACTGTTGCATTGTCTACCATGGAAGCAGAGTATATGTCATTGGCTACTGCGACTCAAGAGGCAATGTGGCTAAGGAATTTAGAACGAGAGTTGCATTTCAATGTTACAGATGCACCTACTGTTATCAACTGTGACAATCAAAGTGCTATTAAATTTGCAGGCAATGATTCTTATTGTGCTCGCAGCAAACACATCGACATACGTTTCCATTTTGTTCGAGAAAAAATTGCTAATAATGAGATCAAACTGAGCTATATTGGAACACAGGATATGGTGGCCGATGTACTTACCAAAGCAGTTCCACAAAAGAAGACCGATGACTGTTCCAAAGCTATGGGCTTGCAATTTAGAAGAGGATGAAGTTTCTTTCAAGACTTTCATTATAATATTTCGCAATTAAGAAGAGGATGTTGATTTATATTAATTGCAAAACTGTATACCAGTAGCGCCATCTAGTAGAAATTGTGTGTAACTTGAGTGGCTCACACTTGATCATTATTATTGTATTTTTTTCATTATCTGTGGTCTACACCGAATACAGTTTTTTGTCGTGCGCTTCTCTTTTGTTTTAATTAAAATAATCCAATCACTCAATTATTAAAATAATAAAATTACAAGATAAAGCTGAAGAGTCTGTTTGTTTGTTTGAACGCGCTAATCTCAGGAACTACTGGTCCGATTTGAAAAGTTCTTTCAGTGTTAGATAGCCCATTTATCTAGGAAGGCTATAGGCTGCTTTTTATCCGGGTGCGCCGAGTTGTTCCCACGGGAGAGTAGGTGAAACCGCTGGCGGCAGCTAGTAGTAAAATAAATAATTAGCTTTTGATTACCAGAACGAAAAGTAAATTGACTGCAAAACTTTTTAGATTGCTTCTACTTAAAAAACTATTATTGCATGATTAACAGTCGAATGGCTAGGTTAATAATACTGAAAGTAAGATACCATTTTGAACTGAATAAAACAAGATATCGTTTTTAGGGCTCCGTATCGAAAGGGTAAAACGGGACCCTATTACTAATATTCCGTTGTCTGTCTGTCTCCAGGCTGTATCTCATAAACCGTGATAACTAGACAGCTAAAATTTTCACATATTTATGTATTTCTGTTGCCGTTATAACAAAAAATACTAAAAGTTACAAATTTACAATATTAAGAGGGGTCCCCATACAATAAACGTGTGAAACCGCAAATTATAACTTTGTTATTCATATATTTGCAATAAAAGCAAAGTTGCTTTTTGCTGCCGAAAAATGTTTGTATTTTGGCTAGTTGTAGGTAATAGATACGTTATTATTTTGAACTCTTCACTATTATGGAGATGTATTGTAGTGCGCAAACAACAACGATCAACTATATATCGCCCCACTAAGGTTCGGTCGCTGTTTTTCGCAGTCCACGAACACTTTAAGTATTTCCAGTTTTCCACCTTTCGTTTCAAAAGTATGAAGAAGATTGACCAGTAAGTAAAGCTTTCAACCTCTCAAACTTGCTTTGGTTATCTTTGAAAACCTTAAACGCAAAGGTGAATTGTGCTTTGTAAACTAAACACTATAAAGACGCAAGCAACGCTTTGAGAGTTCGCAAATATCTCTCCAATGTGGATATGGAATGGAAATATTCCTGACATTTTAGCTAAAAGGGTATCTGTATGGAGTAGGGAGAGGTATCTCAGGTATTTGAATTTTTGTACTGAATAGTTTAATAGGAATGTTGACTGCCATTTCATTGAAGATATCTATCGTATTAGCTTCACGGTTGCTCTGTTTGAAAAATAATATACATAAGTACTCAGATAAAAAATTGCCTATACTTAACCGTCCTCTGGGTCTCATCTCTACTTTGAAGAAATAATATATTCCTGCAAAAATCTCATTTAATTAACTCCATTAAGCACGTGTGCAAGTAATTAAAAGACAAGCAATTGTATCTCGTATATATCTGCGCCCAGCCATTCAACGGATTAATACCTACCATCCCATCTCAATACTATTTAGCACCACCAAATTACACAGCCACACAAAAAACCGACCCGTTTATAAAAAGGTTTTTCCGTCCGAAATGCAAAATGTTCGTTGAAATCCGTGCAAATACCGTCCCACATTGGAGGCCGAGTATGAAAGGCTCCAAAATGTGGTAATCTCGCAGACCGGTGGAGCGCGACTAA
The DNA here is from genome assembly GCA_002382865.2 of Heliothis virescens. Classification (NCBI taxonomy): domain Eukaryota; kingdom Metazoa; phylum Arthropoda; class Insecta; order Lepidoptera; family Noctuidae; genus Heliothis; species Heliothis virescens. Next base: position 4,421,525 of record NWSH02000329.1, on the reverse strand, counting down.
CGTCCTCAGGGATGGCACATGGACTCATATCATTTGTGGACATTGTGCTGAGATAGGCTTTGTTTTGCAATATGTTTTCGTGGAAAATTCAAAGTAATTTGATTATTCTATATTTAGTTTCGAGTGTTATTAGTTTATGAATGTGTGCGTGAGTCGTTTCATATAACAAAGGCACCGATACATTTTAATACACAGTGTAAAAACCTTACGTAGCCATGTTTTGATGGCAAATTAAAGGTTATTAATAATGTTTTACGCCAATTATTAGTAACTAGTAAGTAGATCTGTGCAAGTAAAATGCATAATTGCACTTCTTCTGACACTTTCACTTTGACTCAAAATAACCCGGCAACGGGAGGGTAAGCTAACAGATTGCAAGAGAAAGTTCTGAAGCATAGTTATAAGTTTTTCATCTACAGCAAAACGTGTCGTAACTTTTTTGATTTAAGTCCATCGTTTGCAGATTTGACAACTACTTTATTTTAACATTGTGTGAGGGATAAAATTGTTGAAAGAAAATGAGGCAGGTATGAAGTAACTATATCATCTGCCTAGCCTTTTCCCAACTACGTTAGGGTCGGCTTCCAGTCCAACCGGATTCAGCTGAGTACCAGTGTTTTACATGGAGCGCCTGCCTGGCTGACCTCCCAGTTACCCGGGCACCCCTTAGTAACTATGAAGTAACTATAATATATCGTGGGTAAATTAATTCTAGCTTTAAAAAACAAAGAATTGACCGCCTTTTCATCATCATCATCAGCCTTTTTTATTTTCTCATTTTTACTTTCTTATGATATAGGTCACAAATCTTTTCGTTCATCTCAAATATTTGTCATATACCTATGACAGTAGTGTATAAGATTCTTTCAGATTTCTTATTTACTTATATTATATAAAGAAAAAAAAGTTTATTTTCTTTTTTTCCTCCCATTATAATTGACGTAACTATCTGCCCGCAGGCTAACGGTCGAGTGAGGGACGCCAGGCTAATGAAAGCTACGCTACGCTATAAATAGCTGCCGCTAATAGGTGATTACGTTGATGTCAGTCCGAGCTATGGGCTAAATTGCTACATAATGTTCATTGGGATAATTGTAATGAAATAAATGTCATGTTATCTTGAGTATAAGGTCATAATTTTGTTAATTAAGTCTATAAATATTTTTGTAAGGTTTTTAATTATTTTTCAGAGTTTTTCCAAGCCACACATATTAGAAACTTCACTGCTAAGTTGCTGTATAAAAGTAGTGTGTATATCTTGTTATTCTCTTTTGTAATTAAAACTCAATCGACTTCGGTGTAAGTTTAGAAGTTATTGAAGTCATAGTTCAGTAAACAAATGTGAATAGATTTTTTAAGATTTGCCACTCACAAGCTCAGTAGGTATTTTTTTATTCACTAAAATTAAGAGTTCCCTGTACGCGAAGGCAAAGTCATTGGCTGTCATGTTACAAATGCTTGCTAT
>NWSH02000329.1:4393794-4416403 GCA_002382865.2 Heliothis virescens | reverse complement strand
CGCTCAGCAGAGTAATACGGAAAAGTTTAGTTGATACGTCAATTACTTCTGCGGAGCGAGCACGCCTGCTGGCTGTGGGTGAATGGGAATCGGGTTTATGGCTTCACGCACTTCCGTCGTCAAACATAGGCACCATGTTTGATGACACCACTTTCAGACTCGCCGTTTCTCTGCGTCTGGGTGCTCCATGCTGCTCTCCTCATCGCTGCCACTGTGGGGAAGTTGTCAGCAGCCTCGGTCACCACGGCCTGTCGTGCAGCCGCAGTGCGGGCCGCATACCACGTCACGCGAACATCAACGACGTCATCCGTCGAGCTCTTGTTGCCGTCGGCGTTCCAGCTGTACTTGAGCCAAATGGCTTGGCACGCGACGATGGCAAGAGACCAGACGGTATGTCGCTATTTCCGTGGAAGTTGGGTAGGACTTTAGTGTGGGACGCGACCTGCGTCGATACTCTTGCTCCATCCCACCTTCCTAGGACTGCGTGTTGTGCTGGCTCTGCCGCTGCACAAGCAGAGAACCTCAAGCGGCGCAAATATAGTAGCCTTATCGGCAATTATATATTTGAGCCGTTTGGGGTCGAAACTCTCGGGCCGTGGGGTCCGAGCGCCCTTCTGCTTGTTAAGGATATTTCCAAACGCCTTGTTGACACTTCTCGTGACCCAAAGGCTGGCCTTTACTTCGCCCAGCGACTAAGCATTGCCATTCAACGTGGCAATGCGGCCAGCCTATTGGGTACACTACCGGTTGACAGCGATGAGGATCAATTTTTTGATGCGCTTTTTTAATAGTTCTTAGGATAAGTTTTTTTTTGTAATAGAATAAGGTGATTGTAAATATATGTAAATATCTGAAAATTTTGATGTTACAAAATTAAAATCAGTGATATATAGCTGTCGGAAAAAAGAAACTTGTCTGAAGGAGATTTAGTAGTACCTAAGCTAATACAAATATAACACCTAAGCACTCAAATAAGGAGATATTTAATGTATTCCACATATTCACTCTCATAAATATGCTAATATAATGAATAAAGTATGAAGTTTTCTGAAGCATATAAGTAAAGAAAATGCTTGATAAAGATTTCTTTTCGAGTAAGTTTAACATCGATTGCTTATTCGAGAGTATCCAAATACTTTTATAATAAGGTCCCTCCCAAACATTTTCGAATAACATGACTGTTGTATAAAAATATATTTGATTCTAGATCAATCATTTCAAATTGTGGACAATTATAATCAAAATTGATTGAGAGAGTCTGTTAGACAATGGAGACATCCCATATAGGATTTTGGGTCAATAGGAGGCATGATACACCGCTTAGTTCGGTTCACAGCTGGAGTAATTTCTTGATATCATATCCTTTAAAATTATATAAAAGAAAATTTACATGTGTAATATAAAAGAAACGACGTGAGCCCCTTATATCAAGCCGCTTATAGTAAGCCCCTTATATCCCTCCCTGCTTATATCAATACCCCTCTCAAACATTATAATAAACCGTATTGCGTAAATTAAACACTTTCATATCTAATTACAGGAACAATCTAGTACCTAACTCAAATCTCAGACAGTTCTACAGCCTAGAACTTAGTCCCTACTTGTAAAACTTTCAAGAACACGTCAGTCCTTCAACTAGACAACTTTAACTTGCTCCGAGTGGAAAAGTCTGACAAAGATGTATAGTGCTTGACAAAATACTTTCGATAAAATGTAATTTAGAGGGATGGATGAGCGATCTCTTAACAAATTGATCTTTGATAGATAGGTAGTACTGAGGGGCTTATAACCGTCTACATTTATTCATGTCGGTTAAGGAGCTGCATTCGTGAATAACCGTGTAGGTTTTGTAAAATAGGGTTGAATAAAATTAACTTTTTTAATAATGGAACACGCGAAAGACCGAGAGGTGTGGAAACGAAATGTGGAGGCCTTTGCCCAGCAGCGGGACAGTATAGGCTAGGGAAAAAAATGGAAACAATAAAGGATTGGGTTTTAACGCAATGACTTTATAACTTCATTTTGTTTTACTTGACCCAATTAATTCTTGGGCCTAATATTTGGATCTTGAATTGGGCCTTTATTACGCCTAATAATCCGCATTCTGTAAATGAAAGGTAACAAAAATAATTGAAACGACTATTTTGTTTCCCAGTACCTACTAAAAAAATACCATCATAGTTATGAACACAAATGGGTTTTATACGGATATACATACTTGCCTACCTACTTTTTAAAATTGTTTTAACTTATTAAAGTTGAATTTATATTTAATTCAAACAATTAATCTGAAATTCAACTTTTGACCTACATAGTCAGTTATTAAAACTTTAAGATTTAATGTTAGGCCTCAAACTGAAGGGTTCGGTCTGTTCAAATATAGTGTTAAGCTCCAAGATATTAAAACTAGTCTATTTAACGATTAAACATTAAATATTAAAGGCAGTTTGAATATTGAGTCACAGAAATACTCTAAGTCAAATATTTAAGACATTAAAGTTTATTAGATTGTTTCAAATTATACAGTCATAATTTTGGTACACGGATTTATTTTATGGATTGAAATCGAGTAATTACCTATTCATCATCTCCCTGCCCTTATCCCAATCTATTTGGGGTCGGCGCAGCATGTTTTCTTCTTCTATTCTCTTCTATTTGCTGTCATCTCACAAGTAACATTCTTCCTAGTCATATCGACTTTCACGCAATCCATCCATCGTTTCTTTGGTCGTCCCCTTCCGCAATATCCATCTACATTCATACTCAAAACCTTCCTCACAACATGATCCTCACTTCTCCGCATCACATGAATTACCTATTCATTTTATAATATAACGTTTTCAGGAATGTCGAATATACAATCTTAACCTTGGCACAAGAACATTATACTTATGTGAACAAATTATGCGTAGTACAAAATTACTCTAAGAGCACACTACATACTTTTAGTCGGCCGACAGTTTGATCGGGCTCATAAATCAATGTACAAGTGTAATTAGTGTATAAGGTCATAAGTCAGTGTAAAATGGCAGTGCGCAAATTACAACGATCGAGTATTTAATTTTTCATTGATTGGTCTTTGATTGGATTCACAATTTACAATAAAAATATCACCAACTATCTGGTCAACTATCGGCCGACTGTTTAGTCTGCAGTGTGTGAGAGTGATTAATAAATAATTGCTTGTTCACATACCTGTTGAACCAGTCGTCTGTATATCTCGGATAGGGAAAGGGGTCATTGCTGCTGAAATCATACGAGGCCTCTGCATTCTGTAACAAAACAAATTACTTATTAAAATAGGAAGAAAACAAATTAACGAAAAGTACTCGAATTCTCTTCTTTTCTTTATGAACTAAATCCCAAAAGCTCGCCTAGCCCAAAGGCTCGCTATGACTTTAGACAAAGAATAAGTATTTCCACCCAACGTGGTAATGCCAGCCTTCTGGGCACGCTCCCTGTCGAAGGTAGTGGAGAGGAATTCTTTAAATACTGGCATTGTAATATTTAAAAAAGAAATTAAAGGCATAAAAAGTAATTTAAAAATAATCACAAACAAAATTCATCCGTCATGCATTTAAAAAAAAAACATACATTTGCTTTTTCTTTTTCTTTATCTTTAAGAATTTACGAGATCCATCAAATACATGGAAGGAGATTTTTTCAGAAATGTATCTGGATATGGATGGTTTAAATATTTTCTGGAAGTACTTTGACGACAAAATATACAAGTAAAATAAATTGCTTATTTCACAAAATATGCATGACACGTTTGATGATGGATGAATATTACTTGGACGAACAACCCGACGAAACATTTTTCATAACATATTATTTTATTACATCAAAGAACCTTCGAGGAATTCGCAAAGTGTTTAGCCTCGATTATTTCGGAAATATTAAATTGTTACTAAGCAAAAAATGGCTGTAGATATATTATAATAACAACGACTATATCCTCAAAAGGCAGAACTGTAATTGTAATTTTTGTTTGTAAACACTCCAAAACTAGTTAATGGATTTGAGGATGCTTTCACTGCTGGGACGCTACACTACTCCTGGATGACATGAGCTGAATATTATTTGGGTAAGGGATGTAGTTTCCACGAGACATGGATGAATGGGAAACAGCTAATTCCATATTTAACCAAAAGTAAAATAACAAATATGACAAACGAACCAGATGTAATAATGATATATCAAAAAGATACAGTTTAAAAAAGATCAAAAACATTCCAAACTCAAAATTAATTCCAACAAATGTTTCGTACTTTGACCGGATATTTTTATTATTACCCGGGCAATGCGTGGGAGGAATAACAAAATCCTGTTCAACGGTTATGTTTTTGTCTGCTGTAAATATACTGTTTTTCAATTTAATTATTTTGTAAGCCTGTTGTGTGAAATATAACTCCATGGTGTACAGAAATTTAATTTCGTTCACTGTTACTTTAAATCGTCCCTATTGTATTTTTGTCAGTAGTAAAACTTGTAATTTTGTATACACCAGTTATGTAGAATTTTATCCATAATCAGCTGGTTCCCACCTTCAAAGTGAACAATTTGATAGCGTTTTTAACACACAAAACCATCTTCAAGTTGTACCACTGAACTACAAAAGAAACTTAACTCGAAATGAACCTCGACCTCGGAATTTACGCAAATTAAGCGAGTGATGGTAATTGTGCGAAATCCCCGCTTAATCCTAATGAATTCGCACGCACAGCCAATCTCGAGATAGAGTCTGAATTAAAATTAATTAATCTAGTAATTACTGAGTTGATACGATACAATAGGCTCGTTGCGAACTAAAATCTTTTGTTTTTATTAATCCCTAATGAACTTGTAGTCTCCCAGTCATCAGTTTACCAGTCAATCTTTCCAATTAGAAAATTAATTGATCACTTGATTAAGTTGTAAATACTAGATAAACATACTNATTTTATAATATAACGTTTTCAGGAATGTCGAATATACAATCTTAACCTTGGCACAAGAACATTATACTTATGTGAACAAATTATGCGTAGTACAAAATTACTCTAAGAGCACACTACATACTTTTAGTCGGCCGACAGTTTGATCGGGCTCATAAATCAATGTACAAGTGTAATTAGTGTATAAGGTCATAAGTCAGTGTAAAATGGCAGTGCGCAAATTACAACGATCGAGTATTTAATTTTTCATTGATTGGTCTTTGATTGGATTCACAATTTACAATAAAAATATCACCAACTATCTGGTCAACTATCGGCCGACTGTTTAGTCTGCAGTGTGTGAGAGTGATTAATAAATAATTGCTTGTTCACATACCTGTTGAACCAGTCGTCTGTATATCTCGGATAGGGAAAGGGGTCATTGCTGCTGAAATCATACGAGGCCTCTGCATTCTGTAACAAAACAAATTACTTATTAAAATAGGAAGAAAACAAATTAACGAAAAGTACTCGAATTCTCTTCTTTTCTTTATGAACTAAATCCCAAAAGCTCGCCTAGCCCAAAGGCTCGCTATGACTTTAGACAAAGAATAAGTATTTCCACCCAACGTGGTAATGCCAGCCTTCTGGGCACGCTCCCTGTCGAAGGTAGTGGAGAGGAATTCTTTAAATACTGGCATTGTAATATTTAAAAAAGAAATTAAAGGCATAAAAAGTAATTTAAAAATAATCACAAACAAAATTCATCCGTCATGCATTTAAAAAAAAAACATACATTTGCTTTTTCTTTTTCTTTATCTTTAAGAATTTACGAGATCCATCAAATACATGGAAGGAGATTTTTTCAGAAATGTATCTGGATATGGATGGTTTAAATATTTTCTGGAAGTACTTTGACGACAAAATATACAAGTAAAATAAATTGCTTATTTCACAAAATATGCATGACACGTTTGATGATGGATGAATATTACTTGGACGAACAACCCGACGAAACATTTTTCATAACATATTATTTTATTACATCAAAGAACCTTCGAGGAATTCGCAAAGTGTTTAGCCTCGATTATTTCGGAAATATTAAATTGTTACTAAGCAAAAAATGGCTGTAGATATATTATAATAACAACGACTATATCCTCAAAAGGCAGAACTGTAATTGTAATTTTTGTTTGTAAACACTCCAAAACTAGTTAATGGATTTGAGGATGCTTTCACTGCTGGGACGCTACACTACTCCTGGATGACATGAGCTGAATATTATTTGGGTAAGGGATGTAGTTTCCACGAGACATGGATGAATGGGAAACAGCTAATTCCATATTTAACCAAAAGTAAAATAACAAATATGACAAACGAACCAGATGTAATAATGATATATCAAAAAGATACAGTTTAAAAAAGATCAAAAACATTCCAAACTCAAAATTAATTCCAACAAATGTTTCGTACTTTGACCGGATATTTTTATTATTACCCGGGCAATGCGTGGGAGGAATAACAAAATCCTGTTCAACGGTTATGTTTTTGTCTGCTGTAAATATACTGTTTTTCAATTTAATTATTTTGTAAGCCTGTTGTGTGAAATATAACTCCATGGTGTACAGAAATTTAATTTCGTTCACTGTTACTTTAAATCGTCCCTATTGTATTTTTGTCAGTAGTAAAACTTGTAATTTTGTATACACCAGTTATGTAGAATTTTATCCATAATCAGCTGGTTCCCACCTTCAAAGTGAACAATTTGATAGCGTTTTTAACACACAAAACCATCTTCAAGTTGTACCACTGAACTACAAAAGAAACTTAACTCGAAATGAACCTCGACCTCGGAATTTACGCAAATTAAGCGAGTGATGGTAATTGTGCGAAATCCCCGCTTAATCCTAATGAATTCGCACGCACAGCCAATCTCGAGATAGAGTCTGAATTAAAATTAATTAATCTAGTAATTACTGAGTTGATACGATACAATAGGCTCGTTGCGAACTAAAATCTTTTGTTTTTATTAATCCCTAATGAACTTGTAGTCTCCCAGTCATCAGTTTACCAGTCAATCTTTCCAATTAGAAAATTAATTGATCACTTGATTAAGTTGTAAATACTAGATAAACATACTTTGGTTGACACTTCCCGTGACCCAAAGGCTGGCTTCTATTTCGGTCAACGGCTAAGCATTGCAATACAACGAGGCAATGCCGCCAGCCTTTTGGGTACACTCCCGGTTGGCAGCGATCAGGAGGAATTTTTTGACGCAATTTTTTAGTTTTAAGTGTGTAAATAGTATAAAATAGATAAGTTCTTTGTAAATATTCTGTATATTGTGTTTACCTAGATAAGTATTTTGTGTGATAAAATTATATGAGATTTTTTTACAACGTTCTTCAAATTAGCCCGAAATTAATTAAGAAAATACCCTCTTATTTGACAAAGTCAATGTAATATTTTAATGTTAATTTCGATGTCAATGAAACGTTTCTGTTTAAGATAAATAACAAGCTTCCATTTCGTTATTCTACGAAGAAAGATACATAAATAATAAGGTATAATGTACCATTCTATTAGTGAAATAATTTCTGGAATTGCTCCGTAAATAACATAAGATATTATTTATACAGAGTCTGTAATGACAATATTGGTTTATGGTTGGCTTTATGAATTCTCAGAAGTGTTCTAAATTAGAAATTCTGCTACCATACTTTTACTTTTAAAATTGTGACACGACAGTAAAAAGTTTCAACAGAACAAAGACAACCTTCTTTGTGAAAAAGAATTTATTTTTCAGGCTTTAAATATTTGAAGATGTTCAGCGTCCGTGATGATACTAATTCAAAATTCAACCGTGGAACAAATCTCACTCATCATTTCGTGGAACAAGGTGATAAAATGCTACACTTTTTTACCACGAGTAAAATTCTTGTTTAATTCAACGCGTACTTTGTATAAGGAAAGGTTTTTATTTTTGTTAAATCATTGAGAAGGCTTTCAATTGGTTGGTTGATTTTTAGGTACAAGATATTTTGGGATTAACGAGAATTCTATATATAAATCAGTTATTTGGAAATATCATTGGTTGTGTTGGACACGACGATAAGATAAAATGATATTAATTTATTTGAATTAATAAATAGGATTTGGGTATCTATAGAAGTTGAATGATGAATACTTACATAATTATATTTCAAATCTGGATGCATATAGTCGACACCTGTAACAAATATCAAAATTATTTTCGGTATAATGTAAATAATTATGGACTTGTATCGTAATGTTTGCTGCTCTGAAATAAATATATTCAGTTCATTTCAATAATACGATAGCTATTAATAAGCATTACAGCCAGTTTCACAGGTACCAGGTATAGTTCTAGATATCTACCTGACGGATAGTGCCATAAAAATGTTTTCGACTTTGGCAACTTATAACGTATGGCATAATCTGTCAGATAGCTATCTACAACTTTATCTGTAACCTGTGAAACTGGCCGTCTCTCTTTGAAAGGTTCTTTACACTCGAAAACAGAAATATACAGTGGAATTTTACATATATACTTTTCAAAACAGTATCTCTAAAAGTGAATGTGTAATTACGGAGACATGTTTCAGCTTTGATAAAAAAACTGGATTAAAAACACATTTTATTATAATTACATGTATATTTCTCCAGCCATCTAAATGTCAAAGGTGAAAATAATTTAAGAGAGATTTTTTATTACAAGTATATTAAAAGATCGTAGCTATCTTTTTAATTTGAAGTAATATATTCATTAATATATTTTCATACGACTTAATTACGTTTTTCGTATTAAAATTCATAAGAGCAGGTTGAGAGGTCCCGTAAAATATTTTTTGAGGACAGAAAAAATGTTTTTTTCTTAATTCTAGCATGCGTCTCATGATTTTATTAAAATTGGTGATATTAATATATTTTTATTATTATAATAGAGATATTTTTATATTGGTAGTTTGAAATAAAATATTAATTAACTATGCTAACTAAACTGTATATCGCAAGCTTTAGTAAAATAGTAAGAAAAAGAAAAAGAAAAAAAAAACATAAACCCTTCTAATGCACGTGATACATTGCCTATAAGACGGCTTTCGGTAAATAAATAATTTAAAAAAAACTTACTCATTTTATTATTTGATTTATGTCGAGAATCATTAGCACAACTATATCTTTGAATTTGGCCAGGATTTAAAACAACAGCCTGTATACGCGATCTAATTGAGAACCTCTTTTTCTGGGAAGTCGGTTATCAGTAAAAAAGAACCTATGACTCACCATCATCCATTATAGCTGTAGTAACATTAACCCCGGTATACCCCTGCGCCCACGCAGCTTCCACATTCAAATCCAGCTTGGGTTTCCCGCCATTCTGCCCCGTGTTCTTCAGGTACCATTGGAGGGGGAAGTAGGGATCGCGAGGCTCAGCCGCTGGCGCCGGCGCAGGCTCCGGCAGTCGGAGGGGGCGAAACCCCCTCTTTACTCTTTTAAAGCCGGTCTGTTGTACTGCTGTGTGAACCTGGGGGCAATAGAGAAAGGGGATTTTGGTAAATTATTTGTACAGGCAAAAGCACATCAAGTTACCACAGTTTGTCAAATTTCTGCAATTGATTTTCAACCTTGTCACAATAGCGGAAGGTTAATATTCGATTGGTATAATTTGGCAGATTCATGTACATTGATCTGCTGTCGTCTGTACAGTAATTAAATGTGTAAACAAAGTAAAAGTATTACGTAAAATATATGAAATGCATTGTACTAAATTTGTTTTTTAAAGATGTGTTTATCTGTAGTTCGATGTAGTGTATCCTTAATTTGAGAAAATCTAACTACATTTGGAGCATTCTGAAACAAAACTTTTGGTGTTTTTTAGAAAGACAATATATTATTGAATGTTGGTACAGTCATTCTAAAATAAACATTGCAGAATAAACATTACATAAAATTTTAAATAAAAGAGCAGTTTCAAATAAAAGATTTTTAATCAATTCCACTTTTACAAATTTAAATACAACACCCAAATTGCATGTAACATTTACACAAAAAAACATAACTTTTACCAAACAACCTCAGTCGGCACTTAGCGCTCCCTAACCGAAAGTTAACTAAAACTTCCAGCTAGACAACATGCAGTTAATATTCCCACGAGGCGAACTGTTCAAAGCTGACAAACCAACACAATTGGTGCGACAAAAAGTCGTGACAGTCGCACGATTAATGTCGAGTCGAGAGGGAAATTAGTTATTGTTTGTTTTAGGTAAGTGCGCAGTTTTGGTGAGGTTTCAGGAAATATTTTACACTACAAAATGTCATAAAGTAAGTCATAATGACTGGGATCTGTATTTGTGAGACCCTGAAAGTATTAAGTTTCACATTTTTTTCAGTTTTGTATTTATACGTGTAAATATAAATTCTAAAGCGTGTAAATAAAATAGCGTTAATTTCTCTGAGTGACTTTACGAAATTCTCTGGACCATTTCAGTCTTATCTACAATCATAAGTACAAATACGATGTCATATTGGAAATGTAGCAAGAATTAATATCCTGCTACTAAATGGCTGCGGGCTACGGATGCTACGACCGGACTACGGATGCTACGAATGAACTACGGACGCTACGAACTCATGATGAATATTTGCTCGTAATATCTATGTAGATATTTTTCTGTAAAATATGCGCTGAATGATTTTATGTTTCAGTATGTCTATTTCGTATATTTTAATTACAATTTTGACTTCAGAATAGACGAACTTCTGATGTCTGTCTGCAAGACGGAGTATAACTTTTTAAATGTTTGTTATGAATGCTGAGTCCATGAAAACATCACTATGGGATAGTGGGACATATTGATGTTTATTTTCCAAAAACACGCCCTTTCTTTTTCCTTTGTCCCAACTCAAAAAAACTATCACCTTATATACATTTCAAACCGCTATTTATTTAATCCCTAACCAGCCCATATAACGAGCGATTGAGGATCCCCCAAGGATCCCCCAAGTTCTCTAAATTAGTATTCCACCAACATCAGCTGCAGGATAAATGGGTTTTCGAAAAACTGATTAATATTGCTCTGAACTTGACCTGAATATAAAAGCTCACGTACTATAGAATATTATATTTATGACACGGAATAATATCAAGTCAATAAACAATAATAATATCACGTTTGCAATAACAGAGAGAAATAGCAGCTCCTTGATATAATATTTATAAATGAGGAAATAGTGTCTGTATGTTTATATGAGGAACAATGGCTGACATGTTTTATAAGGATATAGTTTGACTATTGGGTTTATTTTTGTCCCCTTTCAGGTACAGAAGCAAGGTCAATCTACTACTATCTGTCAAATTTTACCAATCGAACATTAACCTTCTAAGGTTGAAAATCTATTGCAGAAATTTGACAGATTGTGGTAACTTGATGAGCTGTGGTCTGTACAAAAGACTCAAGTTTCGTGTCATGGTATTATATTCTAAACAGTTCCTTCGTAAATACGGTAAAAGAGAAGCCCAACACAAAATAGCTATGACATTTAATTTACTAAGCACCCACTTTTTTCTGTCAGGCAAAGATGAATATCGTCATCATATCCTTTCACCACCGCGCCAGGCATGCGTAGTGGTGAACGCAGTGTGGGATATTTTTTAGCTCCAGAGATGCTGATGCTCATTTCCTATCAAAGCATTTAAAATATCCCAGTTGGCGCCATGTGGTGGTTATTCCGCCCCTAGTCGGTGGCCAGAGCGTAGACAATGTTGATTTGTCCCCTTTTTTTATCGATTTGAAATCATGAGTATAACCCCTCCCGCTGTGGGTGACGGCGTGAGGTAGTGTCAGACTTTTACTGACTAAAATCCGCCGTGTTCCTTTGGGAGCCCTTTGTGTTCCAGGGCCGCGGTAACTCTTTCGAACTACACCATGATTATGCACAAATGAGTTAGTGAAGAACTTTATTATTTTACCTTTAAATAAATGCTGTGTTTACTCAATCGTGTACAATCTACAAATTAACAATCTCTTAGAACTTTACACGTAGCTTCTATCAAACTTAGTCTATAATTCAATGTAAAATGAAATACGCCCATACGTAAGTTTGTAAAAGCTATTCGCAACTTGACGAAACTTACAAAGTGGCTCATATGTTCTATTAAGTTAATTAACTTTACTTTAAACCACTCTATGCTGGGATAAATCCTGTTAATGTTTTACTTTTTTAATTAATGAAAACATTTAAATTTTAACTGTAATGATTATCATTACCGCTCCCTATCACTGCAGACCCTAGGCCTACAGCTAGCACCATACGGCATTTTTTTTGTGTTGGGAGTTTAATTAATTAAAATATTTTGACGCTTTGGTACCGGTTAAATAACTGATTGTTGTAATTTGCCGCCGATAATCGGCTAGGACACTATTATTAGTTTCATAGAAATGTTTTTCATTTTGATTACTCCTCTATGGCATGATCTGACAGATAGCTATTCAGAACTCTATCTGGAACCAGCAGAAAACCTAAAATAAAAACCAGAGAATGCGTTAAATAAATTGCTTTTTAAAAGTTAAGAGGTTTTTGCTTGTTAACAACTTTATCCCTAAGTCACGTTTTGTTTTGTTCAAATTTTAGACCTAATTACTGAAAACCACGGAAGCAAACTAAAATGTAAAAAGCTGTGTATTAAAAGGAAGTTTTTGGAACATATTTCTGCATAACTCAGGAATTGTATTTTCAACTAAATAAAAATCATTGTAGTACAATTAACTACGAATTTCTAAATCAACGGGTACATATACCCGCTGATTTACGACTAGAGATTGGACTTTAACTTTCGCTTCATATAAATTATACCAAAAATCTCTCAACCAAAGGACAGATAGGTTATAGAAATCCTCCGTTAAAAACAGACAGCACAACTGTTACACTATAAACAATACTAGCTATTTAAATACACCTATTTACGTTAAACTTTAAATCTACTAAACAAAAAGCTAAGAAAAATTATCAACAGAATTGTATCACCATATTATCGAGATTTACACTCGAGGCCAGAAAAATTGACGCCAAAGCCGTTTAGCCGTGACGCATAAACACGAGAGAATTGACAACGCTCCGTTCAACGTTTCTTTAAACTCCTCGTTGATATTCCAAGGCTTTACTCCATGAATATACTGAAATCATGTGTTTATAGCTTGTAAATTATGTTTTATGTGGTGGTTTTGCTTGCGATATTGGTTTTAGGTACTTCTTGGTGTAAGGAGTTTTTTTAATCAAATTAAATGAAAAAAAAATGTCTTTTTTTTCTTTTAAGAATCACACATTTCGGCACAAAAGTTTCTCACACTTCCCAATAATCAATATTCATAAATCGCTTCGAAAAGTTATGATGTATTTAAAAAATGGTAGGTACAATTCTTGTACACATTCTAAACTTACGGCCGTTCCCAATAACCTATCTATCTCTGGATTTGCTTACTAGAGATAGGAATTTGACATTACTTGTATGGGGCTAATGTCAAAATCCTATCTCTAGTAACCAAATCCAGAGATAGATAGAATATTGAATTCCGCAGTTAGAGACCTCATTAAGTAAATAAATGAGCCCCGCCTCATGAAAAAACAAAAAACAAATCGTGTCATATAAAGGAATGAAAAATCCTACATAGTTATTAATTATGAAGTCTCTTTACGAAGGCGTAGAATATAACCTGTATACATTACAATAATTATAAATTAAAATACGCCTTGAAATTCCACCTTTTGTGCTGGATTTCCGAGACCTTTCTACCCACTGCAAAAATAAATAAAAGTGTCGAGTACCCTCTTCGTTTGAATATTAATTTCCAGCGGTTCCCCTCAGTGCATTCATAAAGAGATGCTCCTAAGTTATTTACCTCTATATGAATTTTAATGTTATCCACTTTGTTATTTGACGTTTCTCTGAAAATTAAACATGGACGGTGTGCTTAAGAATATGCTGTTTGTCCAAAAAGTTTCGAATTAGAATGCAACGGTTTGAAATATCTCTGTATGGACTTATGTTAGTTTGACTGCCATACTTGCACTTGCATGAAGTTTAAAGACGTAAGTATGGTGGATTTGTAAGAAAAAAATCCTGACATTACTCTTATATAACAGAAAATCCGTTTAAATGCGTGAGTAGAGACGCATATAAAGAATACAATGTTTCTATTTATTATATACATTTATTATAATAATATGGAATGCTAACAAAGATAAAGTATTAAAAAAAAACAATATCAAATCAAAATCAAATCAAATCAAATTTATAACGAGGATATATTATTTCGTATTGTCAGCCATCCCTTACCATAACAAAAAGAGGTCCAAAAACAATAACAATTCGATCTAACTGAATTGTATTTCAGTAAACATTTTTAAGTAACTTGATCGCCATAAAAACGGTATTTGATTTGCCACACAAAACAGATTAACCAGCCCACATATTCACCAAACATTGAAATACGGCTGAGCAAAATAAATAGAAACTCTAAAGCCCTATATACAACGTTTGGTACTCGCAAAAAGTTCTTTGTGTTTCAACAATAAGTGCCTACGTGAGAGAATAAGGCTGTGTTTACATCGTGTAGACACTGACGTAGCTATTTGCATAATTTTTGACCTCATAAAGGTCGTTTGACAATTTTATGCGCAAACTCTCACCTTGTTTGCCATATTTTAGGTACAACGTCTTTATTTTATAAAGAGAGACTGAGAATATAAATGATGTAACAAAAATAGGAGACAGGATCTTTTAGGAAAATGTTAAAATAGCAGGACTTTGTTCCAACAACCTGACATTAGAATATAAGACTTTTGTTTCCAAATGTTAGTTAATTCTCGTCCACCATCAATTAAATCCTTGGTATAAATGAGTTTGTATGTCTATATGGACTATTTAAATATATTTGGGACACCAATGACGGATTGAAGGTGAAGAAAAACATCTCGAGGAAATCTGGACTATATAGTCTGACATCTCTAACTCGCATTGAGCAAGATAAACGCTCCACCTTCTCTGTGTGAGAAGAGGCCTGTGCCCAGCATTACTATATAAAAGGTATCATCCATCAGCCTTTTGATGAGGATGAGGTAGGTGATGAAACCAAAACTTACTCATATTTTTTTCAATTACCCACATAACCCAACCGAAATCAAAGACAAAAACTACACAATCGACGGTGGAAAGGCTATTTGGTTTAAGCGACATTTTTGCAACTTTACAGGAGAGCCATTTAAAGTTTAAAATTTCCGAAAAAAAATCAAAAAAACAAAACCTCTTCAGCTATTGGAACGGAGTAAACTTAATTTAAATGAATTTGAAAACATCGACGTGTTGATGCTTATACCATATAAAACGGACCTTAAATTAAGAAGAAAAATGTCGCTTAATACAAATTGCTCTAAGCCACTTTTTTTCAGGGAACGGAAAAAAGATTTAAGTCACTTCTTAACTACAATTGGTAAAAAATAAGCGACTGAAGCGACACTCCATGTCGTATTTTGTTGAAAATGTATGGAAATAAAAATGATTTAAGTCACATGTCAATATGAAATAGAAACAAGAAAAACGCTTTAATCGATATTGAATCTTTAATCTGAGAAAGGGCTACTGATTTATGTCTCGGTTCCTTAAATCATTGTATAGTTCAAGTACATTAGTAAAAAAATTATGCAAAAATGACGTCATATAATACACTGCCACTTTGGAAACCACCCAAAAATAGAGATGTTTCAAGCGCCAAAAAAGTGCTCAGATTTGAATGAATCCGGCATCATTCGACGGAGAAAAAATTGCTGATTCCGAATATGTATATAACTCAATATCGCCCAAAATGTCGCTTAAACCAAATAGCCTTTCACCCATCGCAATGAAAACGCGTCCTAACACAAAACTCCACAATTCCGCACGTGAAAATTCCGCACACATCGTTACGTAATTTACGCTTTGTCGGCTTCGACGGTAACACAGAATTGTTGAACGAGCTTCAACAAACATTTTGTCCTTTATGTAATATTATATTCTGTTATTTCATCCGGATAAATATTTTTATCATGTTTGCTTAACCGGGTGATGCTTTGTCAAATGAAATTTTTGATGTGAACTTTGTATAAATGGTTTGATTTATTTCTAGATTGAAAATGTGATAGCAACTTTTGTTATATTGGAAATATGTTAATACCAAATTAAAATGTATATGGTATTTTTATCTTTTTTATAATATCCTTTTTTCGGGTATATTGTAACGAAGTAATAAATTAAATTAGCACTCGTTATTTTAAACCTTAATAATATTTTCCATTTTTACCAAAAATAAAAGAAAACTTTCTTATTTCAAGTAACATTCTTCAAAAGTGTCGACGGAAGACGGGCAAAAAATCTTATTTTTGTAGTAAAAAAATCTCGGCTTTAATTTAATTTAAAAGGCCTTTTCTCCTGTACTTGTACAGTCCTTCAGCAATGAAATAAAACATGAAAGCGCGGGCACTTGTCCTAATTGAGCTAGATTGTAGGTAATTCCATTTTACCTGAGAGAGTAGATACATCATAATATGTTTTATACTTTACTGTTTTCCTTTTCCAAGGTGCTGGTTATTGTAATAAGGTTTATTTTGATAGTTCTGTTAGAAAATATTTTTTTGTATGTACCTTAAGCCTACGTTGCACCCGGCGGGAGCTACGGGATTGTACGCAAGAGTTACCGCGGCCCTGGTGCATGAATGGCTCCAGAAGGAACACGGTGGGTTTTAGTCAGTAAGAGTCTCACACTCCCTCGCGCTGAATCCACAGTGGCCCTCCCACTGTGGATGCATGGTCATTTGAGGATACCCCACCAAAATAAATATTACTGCATCCACAATTAAAGTTGTATGTACTATGTCAGTATATTCTTGGTAGCTAGGTCGCTTAGTAACAGGCGTACAGGCCGATAAATCTACCACAAGAGGATAATCGATCTTGAATAAATTTCAAAGTGATTTGAAGTTTTTGTTTTCAGCTTCAGAATGACAATATCAGGCATCTGATACTTTGACAGTTAAGTAATAGACATGGCTTGGTTTTAAGTTTAATGTGGCTGATTGATGTCAATTTATAAAGACATTTTGTTCTTAAATTAATGGGAAAGTAACTGTGTCTGTCTGTACAGCTTTTACTTCAAAACTTGAGACCCGAATCAGATGGGAACATTAATAGTCGCAAGTAGACATAGACTACGATTTATCCGGGTGCAGGAAGTAGTTCTTTCGGGACACCAGTGGAATGTAACACCAACTTCACTTAATCACACAACTGCAAAAAACTTTCCAGCGTTCCAATATACGACCAAGCTGTTCCAAAAAATAAACCATAATGAATTTCTGGCCATCATAAGTTGGAAACAAGCAAAGTTCTGAGAGAGGAAAAGTAACAAAAAACACGGGGAAATAAATGCTTGAAAGTTTTACTCAACTGTGCCAATTTGGAGGTAAAGTTAAGGCCCATTTACACATTGCAAGTTAAGGCCCATTTTATTGCAGGAACATTTGATAGGCGACCATTTACCTACTGCAAGATTACGTTTACACAGTGCAAGTAGCATCTTGCTGCAATAAAATGGCAAACAACGGGCAATGAAATGGCAATGTGTAAATGGGCCTTTATGCCAAAACAGGGCTCAATTCTAATGAATGATTCGTAATATATGCGGTGTGAGAACCCCGCCAATATGGCTGCTTGGCGGTCACGATATGCAAAGTGGGTCTCAATGGCCTATACAATTAATAGGGCCATCTATCAATTAATTTCAGCAGTAAATATAGAGGAGAAATGTGGTTTCATTTTCTATTAAATACTGGTTTAAAGTTCAGTTGTGTTATCGTGTTTACAGTGATATCCATTGGCATTTCAAAAATAACTACATCGCCTCGTCAACACATGAACTTTCAGAGAATCGATATTGTTGTTATTTCACAATAAAAATCGTTAATCACTATGCCATTTGCGTAATACTGGAGATTTATGAGGATTCGAAAAGTTTTAAGACAGGGTTCACAAAAATACTAAATAAATACGTGACTCAAGTTCTAGTTTTCAAAAAGATCAAAGTTTAATGATACTTTGTATTCTGTAGCAGTAAACACATAATATAGTTACAAAAAGACTACATACAGTTACAAAAAGCAAACAAAACAGAGGATTAGGATAAAATAACTAATTTCTTTTCACTGTCCCTAATTACCAACAAACCTAAATTGACTAGTACAACCTGCCCGAATCTATACAATTTTGTCAATCAAACTTTGACCTTCCACTATTGTGATAAGGTTGAAAATCCATTGAAGAAGAAATTTGACAGATTGTGGTAGGTTCAACTCTAGCCCATGACAACAACAGGCCATTCACACACTGCCTTACAAATTAACATAATCCGAGCGACAATAAATCTTACGTAACTGTCGGCAGATGGCGTGACAAGCTGCTAAGGATTATTGGGTGATGGATGATGAGTCTCCGGGATGCCTTCCGAATCTAGACCGTTTCAGTCATTTTTCATTGCTTTGACTTTTATCTATCAGTCATTTGTTTTTAAAGACTATGAAATTACTACTTTATGATTGTTTACATTCGGCTTTTTTGGTGGGAAATTATCCCGCTGTGGGTGCAGCGCAAAGGAGTGTCAGACTGTTACTGACTAAAACTCACCGTGTTCTCTATGAAGCCCTTTGTGTACCAGCGCCATCGTAACTCTTTCGAACAATCCCGCAGCCTTGACTTGTTTACTTTCAGTCTAGCACACGTTTTTATTGAAAAAAGCTTTTTTGGATCAATCGATTTGCAATAAATAAACCCGCGTTTATGAGCTGTAAGTTGAAGGTTCCTCATGAATATTCTCGTGAATACTATAAAAGCCTGAGAGTTATCATGTAAGGCTGTGTTATGATGATCAAACGGCCAGCTCCAAAAAACAACACTTACATATTATGGCTTACGGGCTACCTATTTTGACTTCTTTAGCATTGACTGAGAAGATTCAACGTTAAGATAAATAAACAGAAATATAATACTATTTAAATGTAGTTATAAGTTATTATAGTAAAATACTGGTTCTCAGCTGAATCCGGTTAGACTAGAAGCCGACCCCACAGTAGTTGGGAAAAGGCTAGGCAGATGACACGGCGGCTGTTCTCATATAAGGAGATCAGCCAGCTGCGCAGGACATATTATAGTGCACAAGCATTTGCGCAGACACAGGTGCACTCCCTATTCCCTCACTCTCATAACACGATGGGACGGCAATCCGACGCGACCGGAGAGAGATTAGAGATTAGATAAAATATATATAGCATATGTCACCCAAGAAGTGTAGCTTTCCTAACAGTTAGGGATATTTTGAAATCAATTCAGTAGTTTAAAACCTTCATGGTGAACTTAACCAAACCAAAAAAGACCCCCATTATAACATTAGCATACATAGAGACAATATACATTAAATTAAATGCAATGAAAATGCTAAAATCATAAACCATTTCTTTTGCCGTTTAAACTAAATAAACTAGATAAAACTTTGATTACAAAGAGGTTAAAATAAAAGAATCTAATGAATAACTAACTATATTATCCTCGTCGTAACATCAGCTATTAAGTAATAGTTATTTTATGCTAAGTGTTGTTTTTATTGCGCGTCTTACAAAGGATTAGTCGATCCCTTTGTTTTATGAAGGCAAACTAAAGTAATTGGCTATAAACTTTATTTCATTATGCCTGCTATAACTTATAATATATTTTGAATTATACTAGTATTAGCTGCGCCCTACGGTTTGATCTGCATCTCAATAGAAAAACTCCTAGAATCAGGTTAAAAGAAGCCTAAATAATTTTTCAAGCTTTAGACTATCTGTGCACCAAGTTTCATTGAAATCGATTCAGTAGTTTTGCGTGAAGTAGTACAACAAGAACAATAATACACGCACCCTCACAAACTTTCACTCATGTAATACTGGTGTGACTACTGACTTGATGCGTAAGAACAATGATTTTCAAAGTATTCATACAGAATACATGGTACATTAATATTTTCTTATTTTCATATTCATTATTCTAAAAACTTTTAAAGTAAAATCGTTTTCCCGCGGAGCTTATTACTTTCTTACACGAGTTCTCACAAACTAATAAAAAAATGCTTCTGTCCATACAAAACAATTATCGTTTCGTAAATATTATAAATATCTTGTCCTCAGGTACGGAAAGAACCATTTTTCATATTCAACTAGAATTTTCTGTTCCACTGAAAAGGGGACTCAAGAACTAAAAGGGATTTTAAGAATTTCTACAAAAATGGAATATGGAATACAAGAATAATAGGCACAGGCGTATTTAAGACCCATGCAATTCAGGTTAAATCCAGTGGCGTAGCTACGAAGGCGCTAGCCGGGGCAGTGCCTCGGGGCCCCCAAGCTCAGGGGGTCCCTCGAATGAACCTGAAGGGGCCCCTGAACTTTTCAAAGTTACTCTCATTCTTAATAAATAATAAAGACAGGTTGCGACCTAAAAAAAAAGCTCGTTCGCGCATGATACACATCCCTTTCTTTTTTTCCTTTAAGGGGCCTCATTTTTCTATTTGCCCCGGGGCCCGCGGTTACCTAGCTACGCCACTGGTTAACTCTATTGCTATAAAGCGCTCACAACTCCACATTAAGCTTCTAACCCAATCACAGTCCACACACACGCTTAGTACTAGCTCAAAGAGCAAAACATTTACTTTATTCAAAGTTCTAAAAAGAAATTGCGTTCTAAATATATTCACGCGGATTGAATACGCTCGCCAACTACAAATGTTGCAAGTAAATTGACTCGCAGCAACAAAGCAGCTACATCAAAGAGAGTATTTTCTATATATAAACAAACTTTTACATTCGAGTTCAGAATCTAGAGATCCACTAAGAGGCTACTGCAGACTTTTAGTCGGCCGATAGTTCGTTGCGGCTCATAAATCAGTACGAAGTTCAATGGTAGTATGCAAATGCATATTGATAAATATGATCAATTATTTTGATGGCGTGTGACCGGCTAGAAACTTTGACTAGATGCACGATGTTCTATGAAAAAATGTTTACCTACCATTTCTTTTTTATCCATGGGAAATCATCAAAATGACCCCTCCCGCTGTGGACCATTGATCCAACAATGTCCACGTATTTTATCGGCATATGACCGACTGAAAATTTGATTAGATTCACGATTTTCATAAAAAAAATTGTTGAGCCTTCCGACGGACCAACTGTCGGCCAACTATTTAGTCTGCAGTGTGCGCGAACGCTAAGAGGTCCAAGTTCAGTAAGAAAGAATTTTATGAATTTTCTGAACGAGTCAAATGGGACGAAATATTCAGACGTTCACAAGCAAAAGTAAACAAGATTTTTCGTTTGAATAAATGTTTTTCTGAATTCAAATCGAAGTTGATTCCAGTAACTTAGGTTTGTTAGAGTGGTGCTCAAGTAAAAACTTGTCTTGAATATAGATTGCAGCTATTTGATTTGATCGAGTCTAGCCAATAAATGTTAGATATATCTGATACGGTTTCTAATGTAATATTTATTAATAGAGAATTGCCTTTGTGTATAAAAGAAAATCAACAAATAAAATGCTATAAGTATAATATTACTGATATTACTATGAAATTTTCTCTAAGGATTACGCAGTGACATAATATAGCTGTATATTTAAGATTAATCCGCCCACACAAAACACTCGTTGTGTTTAAGATTCACTGATGTGGATATATGTCTAACTAAAGTCATAAACAAGAATATAATTTAGTCCCCAGGGTTGCTACTAATATTATATGTAGTTGTAAAACCAAATAGCAAAACTACGTTAACTACTAAGTTTCCAGCGCGGCTTTTTACGCCCGACAAAAAACCTGTCGCACGGCTTGAAATGCCATCGTTTGAGCCAGTACCCGTCAATTATATTATTTGCTGGCACGCTGTACATACAATTCGCTCCGAAAAATTGACCCAAAAAATCGCTAGTATGTATATAAATATATCCCCCATTGAGATCAGAACAAATGCTATTTTTCTCTCAAAATATCCGTCTTTATTGACAAAAACAGGCTCCCAAAGATGATCCAATTCCTTAATACTTTTGAAAAGCTTAAAACTTTTTTGCAAGTCTCATTTAGCGTAGTTAATGAGGCGTATATAAGGGTTGTTTGCATTTTGCTCCATTCTTTTGTTTAGCAAACTTTTGAAACACGAACATCGATTCCCAAATGCATCCACGGCTTTTCTATTTATAAATAAATATTACAGTAAAAAGGTACTTTAAGTTTCATTTTGCTCCACGAATAATTTAAATAGAAAATTATTTTAAATATTTTTATGTCTCAATGTTCCCCACGTAAAAAGCAACGAAATATTAAAATATTAAAGATTCATTTTCTTCCATAACATCTTGCTGAGGTACAGTCGGTATAAAAATGTTATGCATCGTGACAACTGAATAAGGATAAGTGGTTTATTCTTTTAAACGCATATACGATGAAACATTAAGATCAGCATAAAGGTTTCGTATTAAATATCGATGGACATTCAACTATAAGTACTAGGGAATCATAACTGAATTGGAAGTAGATGTATAAGGCGACTTACCTTAGCGAAATAAT
>NWSH02000329.1:4368988-4390788 GCA_002382865.2 Heliothis virescens | reverse complement strand
TTTTTTATGTTTATAATTGATTATATTTTGATTACGATAATATAACAAGTTATTGAAAATCACTGCACTGTTTGATTTATTATTCCTAACGCACATGATTTAAAACTGATTTTCCTGCTGACTGTACTGACAAAATGCTGTCCAAATATAATATTTATTTTTAAAATGCTTTGACGAAAATGTGTGGAGCAATTTGAGAACTAACCCATTGTATTATTTGTTTTCGAAAATACAAAATTCTTTTTCAATTTTAAGGTCGTGGGGCAAATTGGGAAACGATTTAATTCTTATTTTAATCTAATATTTTTGTCGTGGGTGACTTTGGGAATACTTCGTGGATCAAAATGAGAATAACCCGTATATAATATGGCCGACCCGATGACGTCATTATAAGGCGTTCTTATTATTCTTGTTTCCCTAGTGCTTTCCGGGCTGTAAGTTCATTGATTTCGTTTTATATTAAAGAGCTGGGCTATTGTGATAAAAATATATTGCTAATAAGATTGTGGATATAAAATTCTCTGTTTGCATTTACTGTGGGGTTGTTTTACGTAAAATATGGTATATGTGCACGTGTGTTAGTAATCATAAGATTACTTTTATTTGGTTTACCAGTGACTATTATAAAGTGATAAGCGTTCATCTGTAGATTTTATCTTTGTTCATAATAAAACTACGAGCTAAGTTTTTCTCTGATACTCGTAGGTCAAATACTTCAAACGGAGGACGATATGTTAAGGCAACTAGCTGTGTCCAAAATGTTACTTTTAGATAGAGAAAACGGTGTCTCAATTACCCTACAGAACGAACAAGTTAAATTCTTATTGCAATTTCATACTTAGATCCCACTTAAAATGGTGAGTAGGTATCATGTCTCCAAAGGGTATCAGTATACAATCAGATAGGTTTTTCATAAAAGAAATCCTTATTTTCATATTGTTCATCTGGTCATCATCCACTACATTGGTACCTAGATATAATGAGTACTTACAAGTGGGTGTTGCTTGAGCAAGCGAGCGTGCGCGATGGACCTGCGCGGGCGCGCGTGGGGCAGGCCCCGGTGCGCAAAGTGCCATTCTGTGTCAGAGCCCAGCACCTGTGGAAGAAAATCATTTTATAAATACATAAATATATTAAAATGTAGGTAAATACAGAAATAACTTCGTAAAAGAAAAAAATCCGATATAACCTCCCTCTTTTTGAGAAGTCGGTTAAAAATATTCGGAATAAATTGACTGATATGTTTGTATTTGGCATGAGAAAAGTGATTGGTGATTGAGTTGAATATGATGGTGTGCAAAATTTTATTTTTTATTTGCGTGAAAGTACGAAGAACGATTGATAAAAAAACTTTTTACAAAAAAAACAAAACCGACTTCACAAAAAAACACTGAAAGGGATAAAAAAATAAAACTTTTCACATGGCTCTAGAAGTCGGTGTCTGCAGGTCTGTTGAATGTGTTTATTTTGCCACCGACTTCTAGAGCCATGTGAAAAGTTTTATTTTTTTATCCCTTTCAGTGTTTTTTTGTAAAGTCGGTTTTGTTTTTTTTTTAAAAAGTTTTTTTATTTTATGCTTTTCAGTTTTCGGCTCTAAAATAAAACTATATCTTTAATACCCATACCCACCCACAGTGACAGTCGGGCCGACTGTTATAGTATCATCGACGTAAAAAAGCGTACGAAATTTGAAGAGTTCTCTCAATTTCTCCAGGATCCCATCATCAGATCCTGGTCTCCTTACCATGGGACCACCTGTGAAGAACACCCTTTCAAACAAAAAAAGAATTTTGAATATCGGTCCAGCCATCTTCGAGTAATCGGTGAACATACATAAAAAAAAAAAACAAGATACGGTCGAATTGAGAACCTCCTCCTTTTTGGGAAGTCGGTTAAAAAGGTTCATTTTAAAGAAAGTTATAGTTTATAAGTAGTAATTTTACGCCAAACAAACGAAGTTTGCATGACATATTATACATGTAGCTAAGCTTGACACATTTAATTATGTCTGTCTATACTTAATGGTCGTTTTTTGTTTGTGACCAAAATAATGTCGCCATCATTTTAATGTTCCATGTAAACGATTTTAGCAACACAACATGAAATAATAATTGCTTATAGCCTAAAAACACGATAAAAAGTCACGATATGCTTAAATACAGCCACATTTAACTAAATTTTTACAAGATAAATATATAATGTTCTTTTAATATGTATTTAGTTCAGTAGTTAAACTTTTGTCGACAAGGGATACAAAGCCTGAAAATGATCCGGACCTAAAGGGTTATTTTGGATTCGAGCAGTACAATAGGACCTTTATCTCTAATTATATGCGGACACACGAACCGAAATTATACGCAACTAAGCGCGATGTGGCTATTCTCTGTAACCACCTTATTGTAAATACCTACATTCTGAGCAAATAAATGAATATTATAAATGAATATTATTCCATTTTATGGTAAAATTAAACGGATCCTTGAATTCATGATTAAGCAAACAAATGCTTTATTTTATTTAAATTCTAGTTTCTGCACGCTGTTTCCCTGTCGCATCCCATGGGATCTACTCCGCGCTCTCGGATAAAAAGGCTATACTATAGCCTTATCCGATAAAAGGGCTATCGGAATATATTTTCAAATCGGACTGGTAGTTCCAGGAATTAGCGAAAAACCAAACAAACTCTTCAACTTTATAATATTAACTCAATAGATTAAAACAGATCCTTGAATTTGAGCTTACCTAAGCAAAAAAAAATAACCTTTCATTTTATACAAATATTTACTTCAGAATCCTTCACTTGGAGCAAATATTAACTTTGTTCAGCTCAACTTGTTATCGCCAAAGAAACAGTTTTAATTAAAGATCAACAAAGAAAGGCTTTTCAATTGTTCCTTTCTAAAAGACAATAAAGTGGACGAAGCTTTTGTAAACAAAAATCGGCCAAGTGCGAGTCAAGCTCGAAGGGTTCCGTACAATTATCTTTACTTGTAAAACTTTCTAGCTACCACGGTTTTTGAGATATAGTTTGGTGACAGACGGATGGACGGACGGACAGCGAAGTCTGAGTAACAGGGTCCCTTTAAACTCTTTGGGTACAGACTACAGAACCCTAAAAACAAAGTGGACTGAAATAGTGCTTTTATCATTACCTACTTGTTTATTTATCAGTGCTATTTAAAAGCTAGAAACACGTGTTTTTCCAATTTGAAATGGTGAAATGGTAGCAGTAAAACAAATCCCTCGTCTTTGCCCAGAGTTTATAGACAGAGCAATAAAATCAAAATGGCGGCTGAATCGAGCGCAAATATGGCGGGAATCAACGTTTACATTTCGACGTGATGCCAGTTTAGAAGAAAATTGAGTTTTTTTCTTTCTTAATTGTTTTACGTTTTAAGATTTTAAAGTCATATTTATTACTAGCTTCTGCCAACGGCGTCGCCCGCGTATAACTTAAAATCCCGTTTTTTTTCATTCCCGTGGAAATTTCAAGAAATCCCTTCTTATCTCGAGTGAGAGTCTTACGATGACTCTCTGTGCAAAATTTCAGCTTTATAGGTTCACGGGTTTGGGTCCTGCGTTAGAGAGTCAGTAAATGAGTCAGGACTTTGATTTTTATATGTACAGAAGTAGATTAATATATGCATAATTTTGGATCTTCTGTGAAGATGTAACTACTAATGATATTTATAGCTAAACCTACTAAACACAACAGAAATAAACAAAATATTACCTACGCAATACGCGCACCATTTTCATATTTAATGTTCGCAATAAGAGAAACGCTGCGAAGTCAAGAACACGTCTCATTATTTATTTAATCCTGGCTGAAAAGGGCCTAAATTCTACGTTGATTATAATATAAACTTTACTAAGGGGCTTTGTGGTTATAAGTCATATAATAATTATGTCTCTATTAGTAGGGCTTAGAGAAATTATGACTACCCAAATGTAGGACCGCTCTTTACGTCTTTATCTTGTTGTAAATATGTACAACAAACAAACAAACTGCTTGAGGTTTTAACGTGGTTCATGATATCTTTATTTTAAAGCCTTCTAGACGCCTGAGTGTGTTTTTAATGTAGGTACGAATAGATTCATAGAAAGAGTGTTTTCAAACTTATATGAAAAACTACGTTTACAAAATACTTGCTTCTACCAGCGGTGTCACCAGCGTCCTGAACTACTTTGCGCACCTGGATAAAATTAAAACATGAACTAATTAGTTAGAAGAATAACAAAATATACCTCAAAACCCTACTGCCACATACTTATCGATTATTTTGTAGTAGGTAGCTATATCAGTTTGAAAATATCAACTTTCCTATAATTAGCAATCTCGACGCTAAATTACGTTGACCCCTAATGTTATTTAAGCTGGCGAGCATTAAAAAAAATGCTTTTCAAAAACCGAGCTTTAATTACGAGGTTTTAACGTCCCACCCCCGTTTAGTATAAAGTTTTATTTTTATTTTTAAAACGGCTGTGTTTACACGTAGAACATTTGTGTGGCCACACTTAATTAAAGTTGGAACAGTGTCTACAAACTGTAAACAGTGATAGCTAACAATGTAACTTGTAGTTTGCGGAGGAAGTTTCCAAATCTACTATCTATATATTTAGAAAGTTTAAACAAGGGAACTTGCTTTTTTCTTGTTCCGCTATTTCCAATATTCTCAGCCAGGTTGAACATTTCTATGGCATTATCTGTATCTGTTACCTATCTAGAACTTCACTTGGAACCTGTGAACCATTAGTATACTGAACAATAATCTATATCTATCTATCTATACATATAATAAAACAGTAAAAAAATCGTGTCTGTACATTTCATATTTTTACAAAACAAAATATGTAGGGTTATTAGAAATTGAAAAAATTTTGTCTGTTTGTATGTTTGAATGTTTGTTTGTTTGTTTGTTTGTCTGTTTGCACACGCTAATCTCAGGATCCACTGGACGGATTTAGATGAAACTTGGCAGACATATAGCTTATATATCAGAATAACATATACGCTATTTTTTTTTTGAAAATTCGCTCTTTAAGGGGGTAAAAAGGAGGGGGTAAGTTAGTATGAAACTCCGTCAGTTTTGAAGCTAATTCGATTAAAATTAATATTTGGCTATTTGGTTAGAAATTAAGAATGACGCAATAAGGATTTTTGGAAATTCTGCCTTAACGGGGGTGAAAAAGGGGGGGTAAGTGTCTATGAAACTCCGTCAGTTTTTAAGCTAAATCGATGAAAATTTAAGCTGTTTCTGCCCTTCGTTGAGTGACGGTGTCGCTGTTTTTTACACGGACAGCTTTGTGTAGCTAGCTCCGATAAGTGTTCACTTTTACC
Source organism: Heliothis virescens (assembly GCA_002382865.2). Taxonomy (NCBI): domain Eukaryota; kingdom Metazoa; phylum Arthropoda; class Insecta; order Lepidoptera; family Noctuidae; genus Heliothis; species Heliothis virescens. The sequence continues at coordinate 4,385,447 of NWSH02000329.1, read as the reverse complement.
GATAGATGGCGTTGTCCATACATTCTAAAAAGGCAGTCAATGTAATGCAATGGTATGGTTACCTAAGTATGGTATGATAAGTCTGAAACATTTCGAATCGTCTCGCGCAACCCGTCGTTTCCCCGGGCTCTTAAAATTCGACATCAGACGTTTAAGATCTTTCATTTTGACGATCCGTTATCGCTGGCATAAGCGACATGGTCCGCGTACGAAGTCGCGGCCAGAAGCTAGTCAAAGATAAAAAAAAATGAAGAAGGATTTCTTCCGTATTTGGAAAATAATGAATTTTCTTAAAAGGTTTCATTACTCGATCATCAAATTCGAATTTCGAATTCTTTATTCAAAAATGGAATAGCGCGTTCGATTCAACATTTAATTAAAAGTCACGCTTCCTGACAAAATAGGTTGTAAAAAAAACAATTTCGGTAACGTCCCCTTTACAAAATTGATGACTACGTTTTCTTGTATTATAGGTAGATTGAAGTAATTTGCTTGGATTTATTAGTGACGTACAACGTCTTTACGTCTCGCGACTGGGGCGAAAATGAAAAGCAACTTTATTGCTCAGAGAATAAAGTCGAAGTGGCTGTAAAGTTTATTGCCAATACGCCGCCAATTGTACGTTGTGTTCACGTATAAGAGTAATAACATTAGGGCATAAGGTTAATTGGTGTAGCAGCGCCGCTTGAACACTAAACAATTGCTAAACAAAACACACCCAGTTTTAAGAGTAGGTATCTAATTACATACGCCAGCACCTACCCGAATGTGTCAAATTGTACCAATCGAACATTAACCTTCCACTATTGTGATAAGGTTGAAAATGTGCTGGCGTCTATACATCTCCGTTTAATTCGAGAATCGCTTCAATACAGGCAGCTCATCCTTTTTCAAACGACTATTTAAAATTCAAAAATGGAATAGTCAGGCCCATATAACATTTACGAGCTTTCAATTGAAACCCAAAGTTAATCTAAATTGATTTTATCTTAGGCTTTAATCCATTAGGATTTTTCCATGAGGATTACACGTTTCAATTATTCTGAACCTATGAATAACAATTGATGTGGTTAACCTTCGGAACTGTGTAAAACTGTGTAGTTTTTCTTTTGGGATTCTGTGTTCTAAAAGGAAACCTCTCAATCGTTATTACATGGTTTTCATGAAACACAAGATATCTGTTTTTTTTTTACACAGAATTGGCTACTGTAGTGATATTACAACAAGTGCGAGTCGCACTCAAGCATGGCAAGGGTTCCGTACCATTATATATGAAAAATGAACATATCTAGTACCTACATACAAAATACAAACATTTTTCGGACCGCAAAAAATAACTTTGTTTTTTTTTCATACTTATTTACTTATATTTGCGGTTTCGCACGTTTATTGTATCGGGACCCCCCTTAATATTTTATTTTCTGAATTTTTTAGTATTTGTTGTTATAGCGGCAACGGAAATACATAATTTGTGAAAATGTCAGCTTTCTAGCTATCACGGCTTATGAGATACAGCGTGAAGACAGACAGACAGACAACGAAGTCTTAGTAATAGGGTCCCGTTTTACCCTTTGGGTACGGAATCCTAAAAATCAGGTTTTGTTGCATGTAATTCTAAAAATGAATTTATAGCTTACCTGCACATACTATTTATGTTGAATTAAATAAAATACCAAAGGCATAACAATACCTATTTAACATCAACCATGTATAAAAGCCATTCCCAGTTCATTTTAAACAAAAAGACACTCCTATTTACCTATTTTCATTCTAAAGACGCATCAAATCCGAGTTGTTTCTAGCAGACTTGTTATAAGTTTCTCCTGTAAACAAGCGTATCTGAATACAAGGAGATAAGACTCGATCGAGACCTCTTTACACAAATAGCAACCTATTTATCGAACGCAGCCATACTACAGATTACTAAATAGTGACGCTATTATTTGTGGAACGCAGCTTTTTTTCAAACGGCGTTCCAAATTCGAATTAATATTGCGTAGAACGAAAAATTCGTTAGAAAAAAATAAAATCATATTAACTTTCCCTGTCCTGTGAGTCATTTGTGATACACACCAATTGTTTAACTATGGTGTTTTTGTAGACAGTTTGAATATACCTGTACGTAATTTCGTATTTGTTTACTTACCTACAAAGTTCACAGTGAATATTCAATCAGTTCTGTGCGAAACTTCAAAGTAAATGAATATATTAGTATAATCGATGTACAAAAGGACCATTAATCCAATTCAGGGAACTAAATTGGTCCATAAATAGAAAGTTGCACGAGTATTGGTTGGGTAATTGATCTGAAGGTGTTTATACTTCTCGGTCTTGAAAAACAGATGAAATTTAGGAGATTTAAGCTGAATTTCAAAGGTTCCGGATAAAGTTCTAGATAGTTATCTGATAGATTACACCAGAGATGTTTTAAGGCCAGTTTCAGAGGTTCTAGATAAAGTTAAATTCTTTTCTGTGGCATTATTTATCTGTCAGATATATATCTAGAACTTTAACTGGAACCTATGAAACTGGCCCTAATTTTGTCTACTTTTAGATAGCAGTATATGTCTGATACCTAGAACTTTATCTACAACCTGTGAAACAGGCCTTTGTATACTGCTATAAAAAAAACGTGTTCGAATTTCAAAACAGGCGCGTTCGTTTCACGATTCAAAACATCACGCACACAAACATCTCAAATTCATCAACAACAGATGTTGTAAAAATTTCGCATTTTTACAAGAAAGCTCTTCTTTATTATGTGAATATTTCTTCTGGTTGAATATAAATTACAAATGTGACCTTTAACTTGACGATCTGATGCGTTTTCCTTATCTGTTACACAACGTCACGTGTTCTTTTCCCTTTTGTTTTTTTCTTATGTTGGTATGACTACGTATGTGGATTTTCATGACGTAGGAATGGCGGGAGATTTATGTTGTGAGGCTTATGGGCTTATGATGCTTTTGTTTCAACTTTATAACGTTTCAATTTAGCTATATGTGATGATAGATGTAGAGGTTTGATGTAGGTTTTTCCTACTCCCTTATTTTAGACTAGCTTCCGCCATCGGTTTCACACAACGTCCCGGGGAGTTACTCCGCGCACCCAGATTAAAATTTGTCTATAGCTTTTTTTAATAAATGGGCTATCTAACGTTGAAATATTTTTCCAAATCAGACCAGTAGTGTCTGAGATTAGCGCGTTCAAACAAACGAAAAACCTAACTCTTCAGCTCTATTGAGATATAGATAAATGAAATAAAATAAAGTATAGATAAGTAAGTAATCCCATTCAGAACAAAATGTAATCTCTTTTCAAGCTATTTTCAAACAACAAGTGAGCCGGTAACAAAAAACATACAAAGTTCAAATAGAAAACGAAGTACAAAACCCGATAAATTCGACCCAATGATTCAGAAGCCGTGAACGAGCAAAACTGCGGGTCAAAGCTAGCAATATTATATTAAATTGACTTCCCACGTCTCAAATGTAAGATATAATCTTTTCCTTTACCTTTTATAATATAATACTGCTACCTTTTCCAATCCCAATCATCCTTCTGTCCTTAATCCTGTGCCTAAGTCCCTTGTGGTTGGTCTAAATCTTTTAATGTATCTTCCGACTACAAATAATCTCCGGGCTATATCTGCCTGCATTCTGAAGAACCTAATTAGGACACCCGGATAAAAAGTTGACTAAAGCCTTCTTCGATAAATGGGCTACCCGACACTCAAAAAATATCTGAAATCGGATCAGTAAAGTCAAAGTCAAAAGCATTTATTGAACGTAGGCTAATTAGATTAGAACTTTTTCACGTCAAGATTTACAAAGGACAGCACCCCCAAAAACGCCCCCCTTTCACCACTTCCTAGTGTTGTGGTTGGAAAGAAGAAGTGGTGATGAACAAACTTACCAACAACACAGCTGTCTATTTACGTATTGCATTACAATTTACTTACAAATGCGTTTTTATTTTTATTACAATACAATATTATTAAACACCGAAAATAGTAATTCTACGGAGTTATCGTAACGAAAACGGAGTCAATAATCTGTTCATGTCAAAGATAATCATAGAGAATTAACTTAAAAACTAGGTTTTAATAACATTTGTTTTTCTATTAGTCTACTTCATTATAGGCCTAGCCTTTTCCCAACTTTATTAGGATTGTTTCCCCGCCTGACTGGAGATAGATGGATGCCAATGTTTCACATAGAGCGACTGCCTATCTGATCAATTAAAAATTGGCTTTGTAACCCTTCCTACAACTTCAAAACATTTCCAGGAATATTGCTAACGAACGAAAGGCTTTCCTGGTTGTGTGGGCAGGTATGTGTGTTTATTTCTACCTTCCGTATTATTGTTTTGATGAAGCTATCATTTCGCGGCCATTTGAGTAATTCGAAGGGCCTCCGTATTATTTACACGGCGTGGGTCGAGGGAAGATTTAAAGATGTTTTTTATAATTTTATTATTGCTAAATTAACCTCATTATTGTTGGGTAATATGGGGTTACGTTTTTTGTGTTTACTTACTTGTGATCTTTATTTAATTTGCTAGATATTCATGGGAACATTAAATATATGCAACGTTTGCGATGAAGAACAACTCAATTAACCTTTTCACAGTCGAAGTTCAAAAACCCCAACAGCAACATAACGCCCTTTATATCCATACACACACATTATCACACACATACACTCTCAAGTTCTCACATTCAAAAACACATCATCAAATGAGTTTCTACCTCTGAAACTCGTAATTTGATCAAGCCATGTTACAGTAGCAGTAAATACGCAATTAGCTCGGCTCTCGATTAGGTAAGACTAGCGCTGACCTGACACCTTTCTCAAAAGGTCAGGTCACCTGACCTACCTCAAGTTTCAAGAGGTCAATGGAACATCTTATCGGTTAGGTAATAATCAAGTTATAATAGATCTATGCTATTTATAATTTGTTTCGATGCAAAGTGAAGGCGTATTCATAAGTTATTAGGAGTCCAAGTTACATACCAGAATAAACCACAATATTACGTAGTACCTAAGAGGTGTATCTATGTACATATAAGTTGTATATCAAAAGGATCGAGCCTTTTACACCCGGCATAATTCCAACACCAGAGCTGCCTAAGGGATTTCATATGGAATACTTCAATAAATATGTATAAAGTGCCTAACCCGGCATTTATATCCTTTACTGTTTACTCAAAATACGCACTTGTGACTACGAGAGTAACATTTATCCAGCGAACTGCAGGAAAATGGAACTTTCAGTTGGTCAAGCGCTCATTAGCCAAAACATTTCATTAAATTCATAAACAAAACATGTCGTTCTTTTAAAACAAAAAAGGAATATAAGCATTTGAATAAATTAATACAAATACATAGACATTAGGGATTGCAATCCGGTCCGGCGGATCCGGTAATCCGGCGGATCCGGCGTGTTTCTAGACCTACCGGATCCGGCACTAACGCACCGGATCCGGTGCCGGATCCGGTAAAACTCTAAATCGCGAAAAATACGTTGAAAGAGGTACTAGTAAGTCAAATCCTTAAGAAAAAGAAGGTTATCGGAGAGTCAAAAGTAAAAGGAAACAGATTACATATGAGGAAATACTTAAAAATTAAAGACTTCGTAAGAAATAGAGGGAGAAAAAGGTGTCTGGGTCTGTTGACTGTGTTTATTTTGCCACAGACTTCTAGATCCGTGTTAAAAGTTTTATTTGGTTCCTTTCAGTGTTTTGTGAAGATGGTTATTTTTTTTTTGTAGAGATTTTTATTTTATGCTTTTTAGTTTTTGGGTCTAAAACTATAATATTTTAATACCCACTGTGGCAGTCGTAAGCAATAATTAAGCCATAATCAACTCAATATCGAGTTTTCACTCGATGCTTGCCTGCAATTTTCATGAGTTGCCCTCGATTTCTCAGGGTGTCCATCATCAGATCCTGACATGACGAATATGGAAACAGTCAAACTTTGACTAAAACCCACCGTGTTCCTTCTGGAGCCCTTTGTGTGCCAAAGAAGCGGTAACTCTTTCGAACAATCCCGCAGCCCCGTCAGGCTCTGGCCCTAGTGGGCCCCGCTGGGTTTGTTGACCTATTTATTTGAAGAGCGAGTCAAGGAATGGAGAGACGGTTTATTAATAAAAATAAATTTATTTAATAAAAACCGATTACAATGGTTACCGAGCAAAGTCTCCGAACAGAATGAATATTACATTAATTAGCTGTTACAAGGGGTGTCATATAACCTATTGCGCAAAAGTTAAAATACCAACTAAGTACAATTTATTCTAGAACATTCTACACGTGTCTTTAATGAAATGCTGACTCAGATACATTGGTTTGTTGCTAGGCTGAGTTAGTGTTGACAAAGCATAAATCTACAGGTTGAGAACCCTTAACTCCTCCCCCCTTAAGAGAGAAATCAGCTGGAGGCAAATCTTTTGGTTCCAGATGATTTCGACGTTTGAAAAGATCTTTACTAAAAGTTTTAAATTTGACAATTACAATTGCTAACGCAGATAGGGTCATTATTACTATTATACTTATTGTCCATACACTTATCTCTTGAGTTATCACTATTTCACTTTGATCTGCACTATCACTGTTATATTTTGCACTGTCTAAAATGTCCTTGACGTCGGTGAGGTCCACGCCGCGCAGGTCGATCTGGCTGTCGTCCATCCTGATTTCCTGTTGTAATTCAGGTAAGTTCACTGGTCTCAGACGCAAGCTGGCCTCGGATGTCCTCGATTCAGATGCCTTACTAACAATTTTCTTTCCCAATTGTGTCTCACAATTTTGTTTGGGGATAATCAGGAATGTACCTTTCAAGTTGTATTTCATGATTTCATCATTGCAATTCTCAGTAATTATTATGTTTTTCTTTGAGAACAGTAGCCATAATCCGTCTTCTATCTTGTAGATTCTTTCGTCCTCTATGTCAATATAAGTCTTATGACACGCTGAGTAGTTATTCATTAGAATTATTTGTTCAATGCATGTAGTGTCTGCGTATTGAACGATGTTATCTTCTTTGCAGAGGACTTGATCTTCTTGGACTTCCTCACATGAAGTGGAAACGGGTCTATATTTCAATCCATTCACTAAAAGGTAGGGATACTTGGGTATAATGATAGAAGTTTTTAGGGTTTTAGGATTGTAAATAGGTATGGGAATTATTTTGTAATAGTTATATGTAACCGTGTCTAACAAAGGGACTTCTAATACAAAGACTAACTTATAATTATCAATCAGAATAGGATTTAAGAACTATCGTACTTTCTAATTTCGTAATGTTATACTTATCTACCTTAAACATTAATCTATTATATTTTTCTATTTCTAATAATATATTCAAAAGTTCCGTCGAATTAATTATAGACTGGTGGAGTATATGTGCTCTGCTAAAAGCTGTTGCAGTTTCTATCTCTTGGATTACATTATAAATAGTGCGAAAGTTATTTAAGATCTGATATAGGGTATTCATTTGACTGACAATATTGTGTGTAATAGTTTGATTATACCGTAATGTTTGTAATTGTGAAGTTTTAATATTTAAGTGAATCAAGTTATAGTTTAAGTTATCCGAGATATTTACTAATTTATCATAGGCTTTTTGCATAAGTGACAGCTTTCTTTCTACTGAATGTTCTCTGTTTCTGAGCTGACTAATCTCCGCATTATATTTTATAGCGTCATCATTATCAAGATTTCCTGTAATTAGTTTAACTAGTGAACCCAAAGGATTTACCAGGCCTCTTTTATAACGTTTACTAGGCAATATTTGTTTTAGTCTATCTTTCGTAAGCTCCATAAACGATTCTATTTGTAAAGTTAATCCTACAAGTTCGCGACGTAACTCCTCTTGCGAGTAAATGATATCCTTTAATCTATTATATTGGTTAATGTTACTATCTAGGCACTTATCTATGGTTTCTAAATTTAAAGTCTTAAAAATAGTCCAGTGACTATTCTGAATCACTGCTGCACCTATCCGTATCGGCGCTATCCCAGGACTCTGAATCATCTCTTGCAGGTTTACGCTGCTTGCTGCATCCACTAGGACCAGGAGTGTCGATACTGCTTGCCACCACCTGTGGGGGGCGTTTAATATTCTTTATTGCTACTTTTGTATCTCTTTTTCTCAATTTGACTGGTACTATATTCCTATCTACCTTTCCTATTACTTTCGCTTTTTCATATCGCGGTACTTCTTTGGCTTTTCGATTCCTAGTAGTTCTCATGAAAACTTCTTCACCTTCTTTTATCTCTGGTGGTATTTCACCACCTTTCTTTTCTACAATTTTAATTTTATTTTCCTTAATTTTGTCGCTAACGTATTCATATAAAACTTTGAGTCTTTTCCTATGATCCTGAACTAATTTCTGTAGAAAATTTTTGTCTCTATCAATATCAAATGCATTTCCTGATTCTGTGTGTCCAAACACTATTTCGAAAGGTGTAAAACCTGTAGTACTGTGAATGGTATTATTGTATGCCATGATAGCATATGTCATTACTGATGATGCATCTTGATCATTTTTTTCGTACCTTGCTAGTCTATAAATTTCAAGGACCGTAGAATGAAAACGTTCAACTATGGCCATAGAATTAGGGTTATTAGGCGTCCCTACATGCATTTTGATTTTATATAAATTTAGTAATTCCTTGACGAGGTTATTGTTGAATTCGGTCCCAGGGTCACTATTTATTTTCCTAGGTATTCCATAAAAACTAAAGTACTTAATTAGAGCCCTAATTATCTCTGGTGTACTCCTGTTAGGTACATTAAAAGCTTGTGCTAACTTGCTAAACGCATCTACCAAAGTTAAGTAATAGTTATTTTCGACATACAAAAGATCAATAAAAACTTCCTCAAACGGCATGTTTTGTGTTTGGGTTAACTGTATAGGAGGTTTTATTGGTTTCCTATCATATTTCATTTTTCTACACTGTTCACATGCATTAATAATAGCAGCTATTGTGTCTTTCATATGAGACCACCAATAGTGTCTTTTGAGTTTGGCTAGTGTTTCCCTAATACCTCGGTGAACGGTCTTCCCTTCATGATATTTCATAATGATTTCTCTTTGTTCTTCTTCATTTGTTACATTAACCACTCTTTCTGTACATTCTACTAAATTCTGAGAACCTTTTTTATATAGTGTTGTAACTGCTCTGCTAAATTCCTTTCTAAAGGCTTCTATTTCAAAGTAAATAAAATATTTCTGCTTGAAATCTACATATTCTTTTAAAAATGTCCTGATTAAATGTTCATTATTAACAGCTGGCATATGTACCTCTAATATTTTTTGACTGTTGTTAGAAATGTCTTTAACATTTATCTCGTTCTTATACCAATTAAATACAAGTATTTGTCTGGGTTTAGTATCTACTGCTTCATTTAAAATTGGGATACCTTCATGTTCTCTATTTGTAATTGAATGAGCAGTTGCTCCGTCATCTGATTCGGATACATCTATGACAGGAGCTTCTTTCCTATCTATGCTATACGATTCTGAGTCTGATAAACTAATTATTTCTTCATCTTCATTATTATCTTCTGGGTTTCTTATACTCTCCTTATTATCTACATTTACTAACAAAGATTCACTGTCATTTTCTAGAATGTTAACTTTTATTTCTCTACTTTTCTGACCGTTTAAACTAACTATTATACTATTGGGATCTGTACTTAAATTATTTATTTTTATTCTAGATAAGGCGTCTGCATTGGAATTCTGCGAGCCCTTTTTGTAATTTATTTCAAAGTCAAATTCTTCTAACCTAAGGCGCCATCTTGTAAGCTTATGATTTGGTTCTTTAAGCGAGTAGAGCCAGGCTAAAGGTCTGTGGTCCGTATAGATGTAAAACTTTTTACCCCATAAGTATGGTCTAAAGTGTTTAACCGCCCAAATGACTGCCAACAGCTCTTTTTCTATAGTACTGTATCGTGATTCAGTATCACTTAAAGTTCGGCTGGCATATGCCACTGGCTTGTCTGAACCAATATTACCTTGCGATAGTACTGCCCCGATTGCAAAATTGGATGCATCTGTTGTTAAAACAAACGGTTTAGTAAAATCGGGAAATTGCAGTAATGGTGCATTTGTCAAGAGTTTTTTGCATGTTTCGAAACTTTCTATGTATTCCGTATTTAAATCTATCGTTTTTCCTTTTTTGAGACAGGCTGTAAGTGGTCTAGTTATTTTGGCGAAATCTTTTATGAATTTTCTATAGTAACCTATGAGGCCAAGAAAACTTTTAATTTCGGTGGTGGTTTTGGGTATAGGATACTTTAATACAGCTTCTATCTTGTCGTTGTTGGGCTTTAAACCTTCACTAGTTATAGTGTGTCCTAAGTATAGGACTTCTTTTCGTAAAAACTGAGATTTATCTAATTGGACTTTTAAGTTAGTTGCACGAAATCTCTCAAATACTGCCCTAAGTTTTTCGTTATGCTCCTGAATGCTTTTGGCAAAAATTATGACGTCATCCAAATATACGAGACAATGGATTCCTTGTAGCCCTCTAAGGACATTATCCATTGCCCGTTGGAAGGTCGCGGGGGCTGTTTTCAAGCCAAACGGCATTCTATTGAATTCATAATGCCCGAAGGGTGTACTGAAGCCTGTTTTTGCCCTATCCTCATTTTCCATCTCTATTTGATGATACCCGCTAGCTAAATCTAAAGTGCTAAAGTACATACTCTTGCCTAACATGTCAAAAAGGTCATTGATGTTAGGTAGGGGATATTTATCGTCGACTGTTATCTCATTGAGGCGTCTGTAGTCGATGACCATTCTCCATTTTCTTTTACCTGAACTATCTACTTTCTTAGGCACTATATGAACAGGTGCACTCCAGGGTGAGAACGATTCTTGTATGACATTATCCCTAAGCATTTTTTCTACTTGATTCCTAATTTCCGCTGTCTGTGCAGGTGGTAGCCTACGCGCTTTAATATGTATTGGGTCCTCATTCTTAGTCCTTATTTTATGTTTTACTTCGTTCGTAAATGAGAGAGGTACGTCCTCGCAGTAAAATATATCTTTAAATTCCTTGCAAATATTAATTACAGATTGTTTTTCCTCTTCATTCATATGATCAACTTTTAACTTGGAAAGATTATCCGTTAACAGTTGATCTAGTCTACAACTATCTTCATCATTAAAGTTCACACAAACGTTATCATATAGTAAATTATTCCCTAAATATGGTTCGACCTTGAATGGGCTCGTCACGGTTAATTCCATTTGTTCGGACCTGGAATTTTGTATGACTGTGGTCGCATAACCATGCACGCAGTTAACTAAGGCCGCGGGCATTCTAACACCATCGGTAAATTCTAAGTAGTTTAGTATAGCCTCGCCGTTAGACAAATTAACTGGAATTTTGACCCTTAATTCACTACGCGGCGGCAACTCGTAACAATCATGCGTTGGTATACTATAAATAATTGGTATGCAAGTATCTTTCGTAAATAACTTTTTATTTTTCATGTCAATATTAGCGTGGAGTTGTGTTAATAAATCACTCCCTATTAAGCCATCGTATCTATCATCCACGCAATAAATATAAAATTTGTGCCACTCGTTGCTCCTGAATGTATTAGGTAGGGGTATATATGCTACCTCATTATGTTCACTAATAGCATGTGTACTAACTACTTTAAAGATTTCGTTTCGCTTAAAGTTGCAAAAATATTGATTTGCTAACTTTGGGTTTAAAAACGAACGTTGACTGCCAGTGTCGATCATAAAAATAGCGTTAAGTTCTGGTATACGTATATGTGGTAAGTTTAATATAGTACAATTTAGTTTAATTCGCTCCGGTGTGTAGAGGCCCTTATACAAAAATTTCCTACTTGTTCATTCTCATTGGGCATAATAGGTGACACATTATTTCCGTTATCATAATTCTCCGTAAAATTAACACGTCTTGAACTGGCCGTTCTCATGGTCACGTCGGTGTCGCAACCTGATCCTGAAGGCGACGGCGCCACGGGCTGCGCTTGTTGCAAACCGGGTAACGCGTTGTCAGCAAATTGACGGCGTGGGAACTGAGGCCGCGATTGTACCGATGCATTATAATTATGATTGCTATAAAATTGATTATCTTGCTCGGGACGATTATTAAAATACCTATTGTTATTAAAGTTCCTAGCCGGCAACGAGTTGTTTGGAAAATTATTAATTCTAGGATTATTTCTATTATTCATTTGAGTAGCATTATGTGACAAATTACGATTCGGGGTAAAACCGCTATAGGATTGCATAATCGGTGCACTAGTGCTTGCACCCTGAGATGCTTGCGAATTAAAATTATTGTAACGACTCCGGAAATTCGGATTAGGTCTAGGATAACGTGACGTTTTCTGGTCGTAGACTTCTTCGAAGTTTTGTTCTTCCAAGACGGCTTTTAAGGCGTTTTCTAGTGTCGTCACGTTTTTTAATCGCACCAATCTAACTAAATATTTTGGCAAATTGAACAAGAAAACATTCATAGAAAGATTGTTGTAGATTTCCTGTTTTGATGACCTTGCAGCTGCGTCTTCAACACATTCATCGATTTTTGCGATAAGTATGCTCCTTAATTGCTGGACTCGGTGACAAAAATCTAAATAACTTTCGCCTCTATTTATTTTTAGACTTTCTAACTCTAAGACTAAACAATCTTCTGTCCTTGGATCCCCGAAATGATCCTGTAGGATTTGTTTTAATTCTGACCAAGAGTGTATCGAACTTCGTTCCCCAATTAAATTAGCAGCTTCTCCGCTTAATCTACTAGTTATCGCGTTAAAGAGATATTCATTTTGCAAATCATTTCCGCGGTATGAATTGATGATATATTCCGCTCTGCGGATAAATAGTGACAGTAGTCTTGTCTCGCCACTGAATATAGGGATTATTTTAAGTACTCCGGGGGGTACAACTACAACACCCTCCATTTTTCTGTAACTATGTACTTCAATTACTTAGCTAAAAACCTAAAATAACGTGAAAAGTTTATCACTTTATTATATGCTACGTGCCAGAAGGGCTTTTTCTTATCCCTTTGTTTACACGAAACACATATAGTTATCACAAGGAAATTCAAAGGAAAGTTGACAGGATAGTGAAAAGATTTACTCACATGACCCGCTGCTTTTCCGTACTCCCGTGACTTGGCGATTCTGCTCAGCTCGCTCTGCACCGTGGCTTCTCTTGACGAATTTGTTTGGTTCGCTGACCCGTTGAATCGTTGAAACGAAAGTTGGAGTTTTTCTCGGCGCCCGAAAATGATATTCGCGATAGCGCAGAGGACCCAACGACAAGGTCACTTACCGGCTGCGCCAGTCAAGGAATGGAGAGACGGTTTATTAATAAAAATAAATTTATTTAATAAAAACCGATTACAATGGTTACCGAGCAAAGTCTCCGAACAGAATGAATATTACATTAATTAGCTGTTACAAGGGGTGTCATATAACCTATTGCGCAAAAGTTAAAATACCAACTAAGTACAATTTATTCTAGAACATTCTACACGTGTCTTTAATGAAATGCTGACTCAGATACATTGGTTTGTTGCTAGGCTGAGTTAGTGTTGACAAAGCATAAATCTACAGGTTGAGAACCCTTAACTAGCGCGTGGATCAACGCGCGCTGCCGACACGGGAGTGTCGTCTCCTAGGAGACGGAAGGACGATGAGCCACCAGAAAACTCACCGCCCACAGACCCACGCCTACGGTGCGTCGGAGCGTCTCTCGTCACCCGGCGGCCGTCTTCTTCTCTGTCGTTTCGCTCTTGGCAGAGCGGTCGTGGTCACGTTGAGGCGTCCGCATTAGTGTAAGAGGCGGACACAGCTTTCTTTACGATCTCCCGCCATCTCTCCCTGTTTTCGCACTGTCTTGAGCAGCCTGACAGTCGATTTCCCGCTGCGGACTTAACTTGATCGGTCCAGCGCATAGGTGATCGACCTCGTGGTCTGGTCCCTTCTATCTTTCCCTGCACGACTAGCCGCTCTATCGAGTCGTATTCACGTCTAGAAACATGGCCAAATTACTGCAGTATACGTGTCTGTACTGTGGTTGACAGATGCTTTGTGATGCCGAGATCCTGGATTATGGACACGTTGGTACGAAATTCTGTCCATTATATACCGAGCATTCTTCTCCAGCACCACATTTCCAAAGCATCTATCTTCCTCTTTTCCAATTCACGCACTGTCCACGTCTCTGCCGCGTAAAGGAAGATTGGGAATATCAGCGTTCGCATGAGTCTAACTTTCGTGGTTTTGGTGATATTGCGATTATTCCAGACTTTCTTTAATTTCTCTACTGCGGCTTTAGTCATTGCCATTCGACGTCTCACTTCATCTACGCAACCACCATTGTTTGATATTAAGGCCCCAAGATATACGTAGGATTGAACCACGTCACAGTTCGCAATCTGTGTGACCTCTGGCGAGTTGTCATTGACGCGGTCCACAATCATAACTTTAGTCTTAGATCGGTTTACCTTTAATCCAAACTGTAGACTAATGCGCTCCATTTTGTGCAGTAATTCTTTCATAAGGTTCGCGTTACTTGCAAATAAGGTGGTGTCATCTGCGTATCGTAGATTTGTGAGCTTGTATCCACCAACTACAACACCATCAGTCCAGTCTTCGAGAGTGATTCGCATTATAAGCTCGGTGTAAATGTTAAAGAGCAAAGGTGAAACTATGCACCCTTGTCGCACTCCTGCACTTCCGGCGGCCGTGTTGTCCACCAAATCCACCGCGGCGGCTGGGATGGGCGGTGCGAATTCGCAGTCGCTCCGCCGCTTGCTTCTCTAGCATAACTGCTCCGCAGAAGGAGGTGACGGCATCCCATTCCCTCTCGCCCCTCACCATGGCTTGAACCACGGCTGGGCGCGAGAGTTTGCCGCCCACAATTGCCGCCACGGGGACAGGCATGTACCTCCCGAAGCAACCGTGCCCGGTGAAGACCCGTCATGCCGAAAGTGAGGGCCAAGTACATATACCCTTCAGCATATGTGCTAATCCGGCCGGATCCGGCCGGATTGAAAATGACACCGGATTGCAATCCCTAATAGACATGTATTTGTATGTTTATTTTTTATGAATCACAAACGTTCGTGCAACATTTTCCGTCGTATATTCTCTGTTTTCAAACTCGGCCAATCAAAAATTCGGTAACGAGCAAACCAATGCGAAACTAAAAACTGCCGACTCACACAGTTATAGTTTTCGAACAAATGTAGGGAAGCACTATTGTTAGACTCGTTAACGATGTCCTATTTTAAGTTACGGTGCAAGTTGGGAGCAAGCTGCTGACAGCACGTGCAGCGACTGCAAGAAATCGGTCGATAGCTGAGGCCGAATTCAGTGACATTATATACATACAAACCGTCTTCTTGTAGACGGTAAACGTCGTCAGCAGTTGATATCTAAATAGCACCTTCAGGGCCAGTTTTAGAAGTCCAAAGAAAGTTCTTGAAAGCTATCTAACACATAATGCCATATAAATGTTTTGATTTTGACGACTTTTTTATGGAATGATCAGAAACCGAGAAGAGCTATCTAGAACTTCACCTGTAACCTCGGTAACTGGGCTTAGTATTTTTTTCAGAATCAGAATCAAAATCAGAGATTTATTTGTAAAACGTAGGTACATTCAATAGAGATCTTACAGATTAACAGAGCGCTATGTTTTGTCGAAAGACATACAAATATTAAAATTATTACAATGGTTAAAATTAAAATATTCCATTTATTTATTCACAAACATATTTTTTACATTTTTAAATATAATTATAAAAAAGAAAGAATATAAAAACATTTAAAAATATAAAAAAACAGGTGGCCACCGATATCGGGCACAGGGTCCAAGGTACCGGTGGTTAGGGTCCCAGAGATAGAAACCTCCTCACAATACGCGCCGTATCAAGGAGTACCGCCTTCTGAATCAGCCCCTTGACCCAGCCGCCTAACGAGAGCCTCATGAGATGTTGGTCGAGGCTCTTGGCTATTAAGCCATTGGCCGTAACGACTATCGGCACAATAACAGCCGTATCGACATTCCACATGGCAACAACCTCGTGCGCTAAGTCGAGATACTTAATTTGTTTCTCTTTCTCAGCTTTCACGAGGTTCTCGTCATGCGGAACGGCGACATCGACTATCATCGCGCGGCGCGCTAATCGATCTATCACCACTATATCAGGCTTATTGGCTACAATAGTCCTGTCAGTGATGATAGATCGATCCCAGTACAACGTGACATGGTCATTTTCGAGAACTGGGTCGGGCGCATACTTGTAGTACGGTACCTCAAGATCCACAAGTTTGTATTGCAAAGCAAGCTGCTGATGTATGATCTTGGCCACTTGGTTATGTCTGTGCAAGTACTCACCGTTAGCCAAACGAGAACAACCGGAAATAATATGCCTGATAGACTC
>NWSH02000329.1:4352710-4365368 GCA_002382865.2 Heliothis virescens | reverse complement strand
ATAAGGAACTTTTAAGAACCTTATTCAGGCGCCAAAGAATCGCCCCTCAATGTTTGCTTCATGTCAGCCACATTGATGCCTAACCCCTCCGCCATACCTAGGTATTGTTAGGTATCATTTGCGGAGAATGATTCTCAGGTTTATAGAATCTGAGAGCTGAACTCCTCAGGATTCTACAATTCCCTCTCTTTACATGCATGACTGCACATTTGTCCACCACCAAATTCCATCCTGATGCACTACTGAATTGTTTCAGTGACCTTCAGTAGCTTCATCAGTTGCAATTCAGTAGTGCAAACAGTTTCAGATCATCCATGTCGTATAGCAGATGGGGATACAACCTGAGCCCCTCTCCCAAAGGATAGCCCAGCTCCCGAAACCCTCCAGCAATGTGCTGCTTAGAGGGTTCAATGCCAACAAAACCAAAGTGGACTCAAACTGTCACCCTGGAATATTCCCCTCTCTACTCTTGATAGGTCGACGGTCCCTTCAATCTGTCGACATCCCTGGATAGTGAAGGGACCGTTCTCCATTGCCCCATACATGACGCAAGAAAGGTGCGTAAAGTTGTCTATTTATTTTATACAACTCCAGCACCCTCTTGAGCCACGTATGGGGACCGAGGTCGTAGGCCTTCTTATTAATCTATCCAACATGTTGACAGATTCTTTCGGGATCGCCGAACCTGTTGGCTGATGACCATATCAATGAGGAGCAGCTCCTGTAGTACCGCGGGACCCCTTCCCACATCCATTTTTGAGAGACAGACATTACTGAATATTTTTCGATATGTCTTTGTTAATTTTGGAATCTCAAAATGGATGTAAGAAGTTTATAAACCGTCGGTAAGCAAGTGATCGGTCTATAATTTTTGGGTTTCCGCGTACTACCTGATTATGGAGCAGGTGGGTAACTCTGTAGTAAGGAACTGTGGGAGCTGACCCGGCTTCTAAGCTGACTGAAAACTGTGATGCCAAACAGGAGTGCGAACTACGCAGCCATTTAACCAGAAATTGTGCAGTCCGTCCGGTCCTGGCTGATTTCCAGTTCTGCATCGGACGATATGCACAGCCACATCGGAGGATGTGATATTGATCTCCTCCATTTCTGGTATTTGTTTCACTTCTGCTCAACATCACGTAATCCAGCCACCCTCCTCGTGACAAACGGCCGTCGACCAAGGTTACGCCAAATATATTTGTAGCATCATGTCATACTGGTCGGCGCTCGTCCATCACACATTGTTCAGATCGCTCCAAGTTCATATACCCACCTTTGGCTGCTCTGGAACATCCGATTCTGGGTTTATACCGCTCCACCCGTCGCTTATACCTACGTATACGGCTTGCCCATGCACAGGACTTTTTGCCTCAGGAAGTCGATGCGCTTCTGACACGCACATATATTCATAGAGACTGAGTCCAGCCCCGTGAATGGCAGCGCCTCACCAAAGCGCATCACCCGTCGGTCGCGGATTCCCCTCCCTGAAGCAATATATTTGCCGATGAGTACTCTGGCTGCCCCTCGATAACGACGCCTCGCAGATCCTGCATTGCCAAGCTGCACCGCTAATTTTGGTTCGTGTGGCTTGTCTACTGCTATCTGGGAATTTGACTGTAGCCACACGGACATGCTAGCAACAGCCGACGTGCAATACATTATTGAGTGTGTATCAAAGGAGGTCTTCGCTGTTTTCAAAATTTTTTCCAACAGCGAATCCAGGAGCACACACCAGCACCCTATTCTGCCTGTGCATAGCAAGGCGTGGTAGACGCGGCCTACATTCCGACGGGCGTGTGCCTAAACTCCCGAATCGCATCCTCCAGAGCACTCCTCACACGTTCGTTGCAACTGAGTACTTACTGTAACAGCCCTATCATCCTCATCCTCTTCAACAGGAGTAAGCCGCGTCGCGTTTCCGCCTAAAGGTGGCGTTGCGCCGCGTCGTGTCGACGGTATGGTGGACCAGTGACCACAGGGCTGTTCAGCATTTCCAAGCGCAGCCGATCAAGTGCGGCGTCGTCCAGTCTGTGATTGCGCTGGATAACCCGCACCTGATCCGAAAGTCGTTGGGCCGAGACGTTGACGGCTGGTTCAAGTACCTGGAACAGAGACAGCATCCTATCACGGTACGCAGTGAGGTTAGTTCCTCCCTCTGTGGACCCGTAGTATGCGCGCATGACATTCTCATTCATAGTCTGAGACCATTTCATGCGCTGCACACAACCACCGGTAGCGGGGACCCTGCTGGGGACCGGTTGGCCCCTCGATCCCAAGCCCGTCGGTGGCCGGCGTCTCCCCTGCCGACGCTCAGGTGGTGGCGACGTCGGCGGAGAGAAATACTCGTCGCTCGAGCTCGACGCAACTGCAGCCGCCGGTGACACTGGTGATCCGGGGTCCGGCGGCGGCGAGGCGGAGCTAAGCGACGAGTCCGGGGCTGGTGGGCGTGCGCGTCGTGTCGCTGCTCTCGTCAACATTGTTCACATATCCAAATTCATAAAAATCGTGAATTTTTCAAATGTCATTGTGTCACATTGTCATATCACATTTGCATTTTTGATTATACTGTTATTTTCAATCTTGATCCGAAATAATTTGTTCATAATTTATCATTAAATATGTTTTTATTGTAGTATGTTATTTATGCTTAATAGTAAAAATAAAAATAATTTTTTAAAAATATCGAGATGAGAATTTTTTGTTGACGTTTCGCAACGGTGTTGCCAAACTTATTTAAAATTATTAAATTAAAATTATTATTATCAGAGGTACATTTTTATTGTTCATCCAACTTATCCTTGAGAAATTTGTCTAAAGTATAGTAGCACTTTTCAATTACCTAACAATTTTTGTAAAGCAGTTTTAAATTTAGATAAGGGCAATTTTTTTAATTATATCTGGTATTTTGTTATATACTTGAGGATTAGTATTCTTGATATTCACAAAGGTCTACATGTATTAATAAAAAATAGGCATGGGATACACAAGAAACTATTAAGCCTCCTAAAATTACAAGACAGACCTAACCTTTAAACTGATCTTAAACGCGTATGTCTAAAGGCAAAGGTTATTTATTAACAAGCAGCTGAGACGGACCCTCATTAGAGGGAACACAGAAAGGTCTCATTAGTACGGAACCATTAATCCTAGAATCTCGAGCAAATTACAGACAACCCGAAACCTTTATTTTGTTAGTTGTGTTTAGCGGTAGGTATTTATTTTTGCTTATTTTTTTAAGCTGGGGTTAAAAATCTTTGTGGAGTTAAAAGTACCGGTTTTAGTACATGGTTTAAGCCTAGGACTAAAGTCTGCAATTTTTAAGACCACGTTTATAATAAGGTGGCTTATTGTTCATTTCTTGCATAATTATATACTGTACCTCGCTTCACCAGTTATAAATAAGACAAGGCTACAAGATTACTGCCCATCTTGAGATAGATTGAGTCAACAACACTGATGATGAGCCAATTATGTGTATTGGTAAAATTGTCACAGATGAGTTTCTTCATACAAGTCAATATTGTTGTTTTTTTTTCCACAGGACGAAAATAAAGCCTGTGCATAAATGATTACATGTAATATACATATTAGCACGTCATTAAAAACTCGAAAGTCTAACAATAGTGACTCACTTTGTATTCCAAAAAACTGTCTCTGTAAATATTCAGTTTTTAGTTTCACGTTGTTAGTTAGGTATCTACTACTGACCTTTGATTTTCGAGTTTAGAAAAAGGTAAAGTTCCTTACCACACATATTTGAGGTGTGTGCATTGGATCATTCATCGATGGAGAGACGATTATAAGTCATGAATTGCTAATTAAAAGTTATTTTTTGCTCGCAGTCAGTTGTTACATTAAACAGAGCATGAAACTAAGACCCATTGTCACCGACAACATAAAAGTCCATTTTTTCTTAAAACATCTGTTTACTTTGAAAATTGTACATACGTGGAACTAGTAAACACTAACCTGTAAGGAATTAATTAACTAGTAAACAAAATGATGGTTTTAAAAAAACTGACGTCTATTTGTGTGTGAACTTGGGTGTTAGTCTATTATTACCTTACATTTCGATAAACACAAACAAGACGGGACCGTTATTCAGCCGAATATAAGGCCCATTCATTGAGTTCCGTAATACCTTAAGTCTTTTCATTACGCCCCAACATTAATGGAGCTTATCAAAATATCGCGCCGATGCGTAATTACTGCTCCAATGGGCTAAGAATTTGAAGAATTCTGGACTAATGGACCGTTTGGAATTATCGTATAAAACTGTTTTGTTTACGTTTTCGTCTTTTGATTTGTTTGAAGCGTAGGAGGGTGACAAACATGTGAACCAGGTCCCGTAGGAACTACCTCACACACCTGAATAACAAGTTTACTCGAACGAGCGTAGCTCAGTACCTACTGGACCGGTTTGAACAACTGTTTCAGTATGAAAAAGCCCATTTATCGATGAAGGCTATATTTTTTTATTCAGGTGTGCGGAGTAATTCCAACGGGACGTGAATGAAACCGCTGGCAGAAGCGAGCTAGTTCACAGAATATTTTGCTGCTAAGATTTGTATAAACAGCAATGTTCCTTTTTAAGCCGTAAATAAAACTCCTACACTATAAAATAAACACAAACACATCCTCTATTTGTTTTTACTGTAACAAATATTGTTATCCCGTAGGGTATATCGCTAAAAGATAGACGTACATCACTCAATGTATCAAGTTGCTACCCTCACGTCTACAAAGCAATTTGTAGACGCGAATACCTACCTTTACCTTGAAATTGTTGTATCGTTGTATCAGTCAAAATGTTTGAGTATTTTCATTGAAAGACGTTACTTAGGTATAATATTAATAGATGTTTTGTTGTGTGTGTAAATGTAGGTACATGTGCGCTATCTTTGTATGACTTGACGACTCGACCACTACTGAGCGGTTTCAAGCTTACGCATATTAAGGCATGTGCTTACGTTTAGGAGCAGTCTGATTGGGGTTGAAACCCTCGGGTCGTGGGGTCCGAATGCACACTCTATTTTTAAAGAACTTTCTAGGCGGCTGGTTGACGCTACCCGTGACCAAAAGGCTGGCTATTACCTTGGTCAAAGACTAAGCATTGCCATCCAGCGTGGCAATGCTGCCAGCCTTTTGGGCACGCTCCCGGTCGACAGCGACGGGGAGGAATTCTTTGACGCTTTTTAGTTTTTAGTTTAAGTTTTTTTTTCTATTCGAATGTTGTAAATACATGTAAATAAAAACTTTATGTGCATGCATTTACACCCGCAAATATGGCTCAAGTGAAGATGAATATATTAGTTAGTAGGTAGTTAGACATTCTCATCATCATCATCAGCCTTTTTATGTGAGACAAATTTTTGGCTGATATTTTTGAGTACCTAAATAAATCATTCGCTCTATTAAACCGCATTAATAAAGATTTTCTGACATAGATAAATGTATGCAGGTATGTACATATATAATAGAAGTTAAAGCTATTAAAACTTGTAACAAGTAACAAATCGTAAACAGCTGAACTAATTTCAAACTTTATACATTCCATTTCACAAAACGCTTGTATTTAATATGTACGATGTGCTTTTGTTTTTAAACATTTCAAAACAAATAGACTTTGTCGATTGAATCGCGATCACGCATGGTCAATTCTAAATATTGCTTTGGTATGTGGACATTTCAATTGAAAATATAACGACCTAACGATGCACCTGTGTGTTATGTATATTGGTTTAAAATAAATTTTATTTTTCTGTAGTCCCCTTATTGAGTGAGCTGCCAGCTTACGGCCGTTCCCAATAACCAATCTAACTCCGGATTTGCTTACTAGCGATAACATTTTTACATTAGCCCCATACAAGTAACGTCAAATTCCTATCTCTAGTAATCAAATCCAGAGATAGACAGAATATTTAATTCCGCAGTTAATCATCTAACAAGCTCTAGTGTCAGAGTTTTCTTAATTCCGCCTGACAGCCTCTGGCGTGGCATTGTAGCAACGAATACTTACTACTGACTAGCATTCGGGGATGCCGCTGTATTATCTGATCTCCCAGGCACTGTAGTGCGGATAGTGAACGGTCTATCATAAAAACTCGTGGAACATGTCATAACAGAGATGAGAATAATGAAGAACGTCTGGGCTTGCCTCTAGAGACAAGGAATACAAAATGTTCCACGGAAGATGGAAAAAAGGGGATCTAGACGATTTCGAATAGGCTACCACTTCTGCCGGCTTCGTTAATTAACTTGACCAATAAGGCCTTCTACTTACTATGCTATTAACTCATCATAACATACCATGACGACTACATGATCTGCAACTAAAATATTTCTTCTGAGTCAAAACGCACTTTTCATAAACCAACCAAAAAACCCCACAATTTATTGCAACGATTTTCATTTCATATTATTCGACACAGATAATAAACCAGCGCACAGATAATAAATCTGTTGAACGAACAAGGTCATAGATAATATGAAATCTCGAGTAATCCCAGTGGGTCGTAATGGATAATGTCATATTATGTTCACTCAATCTTCTTCACAAAAAATTGTTTGAACTCTTTATGGCGAGTTTAGGTTCAGTCACGCGAAGTTATATTAGTTTTTGTTTTTCACTTTTATGTTTGAATGTTATTTATCAGTAATTTGAGTCATATTAGTAGTTCTTAGTCATTAATAAGTCCCAGTAGTAATAGGCAGAATATAGCTTGAACTATTAACCACTGTTAAAACTAGTATGTACCACCAACGTTCTATGCAAATAAATGTTCCTTTCTTGCTTGCTATATATTCGTTAACTAGCTTCGGCCAGCGGTTTTACCTGCTTTCCGAGGGAACTACTTCCTGCACCCGGATAAAAAGTGACCTAAATTTTATTCTGATATGTAAGCTATAGTCCAATATTGCCAAGTTTCATCAAAATCCGTTCAGACATCCAATAGGTAATCCATTATTCTAAGGCATACAGCTCGTTCTGGAAAACTGAAATATGATCACAGAGAAAAGCTTTTAAAGATAAATTCCACGTAGGTATACTAAGCCTAACATGTTATTATGTATTAACATACCTAATAAACAAATGAATAACGTAATCAAGGACTCTAGAAACAACTTTTAAATGAATTAAACCTCGTAGATTAGTTTCTACGTGTTTTGCATATAAAAAACTTAGCTCGAGTGGCTTAACCCACCTCCACCACTTCTGTCAATTAATTTTATATAGTGTTCCACTTACGAGTAAAATTTTATTATTACAGTTTTATTATCGTCTTTATTTTTTTTGTAAATTATTTATAACGAGCGGGTCGCTCCCCGGCTCGCCCCGGCTTCGCACGAGTATTTCTACACTATTTAATGGACGTTGTTATAAATATAAACCTTCCTCTTCAATCAATGTATCTATAAAAAAACCGGATCTAAATCCGTTGCGTAATCTTAAAGATTTAAGCATAATAGGGACAGAGAAAGCGACTTCATTTTATACTACGATGTCTTAGAGTGAAAACCTCGTAAGTGTAAAAGACATAACTTTTCAGGAGGAACATGTAGGATGCTCTTTGCGAAGTTATCTTCGTAGAAACGAGATAAAAAAAAATGGGGAAAAAAATGCATTTCCGAGGTTTTCACTCTAAGACGACGCTATGTAGTAACGAATACAAAATATCTTTACAGTCCTATGTCATTATAATGGTATTTGCTGTTCAGTAGTTATTTAGTTTTGGTTGCCTATCAAACTTACCCCTGTCAAGTAACACGATATCAAATACTTGGTAAAATAGTTATCAAACTTCCTGGCGTCTGACTACCCGTAACGAAGGTCAAACCTGCAACTGATACCCAGTTTAATGTTTGAACCCAAATCGATTCCTATTTCTGAGAACTGAGTGCCATATTCAGACTAACATTATAAAGCTGGAGAGTTTGTTTATTTGTTAACTTAAACGTACTTATTTGAAGAACTGGTAGAAAATAATTTTCAGTAGTAAACGTCCCATTTAACGAAGTAGGTTACTTTTTATCCGAGTGCGTGGAGTGGTTTTCTTGGAACAGGTGTAAACTGCCACTGGAAACGTTTGTAACATAAAACCAAGTTAGTATTACTTGCTCTTCTAAACCTTGATTATAGATTTCCATCAAATAATTCTCTTAATACAATGACCTAACTAAGTTTAGCGACATTTTTTTTTATACCCAGTTCAAACTAAAAACAAAAAATATTTAACACAGGTCGTGCGTAAACCTCTACTTTTAAAACCGTTTAAAAATCTTATTAAAGCTTTGTGCACTTCTTTGAAACTCTTCTAGTAAGACTATTCGATATTTTAGCTAGATAAATGAGTTTGAACAGTTCTCTTTGTCAATTTGAAAAGCTTTTTGTTTCCATTTTAAATAGTTTACAAGTTGGTCCGTCTATACCTATATTTAAGTCAGACACATATATACTTATCGTTCACATTCTTAGTTATATGTTGTAGGTTGAATGGGTGACTGTTTTTCTCAAATAAATACTAATTAAAAAGAACCGGCCAAGTGCGAATTGGACTCGCGCGCGAAGGGTTCCGTACCATTATCTATGAAAAATAAACGTATCTATTCAACAACTAGTCAAAATACAAACATTTTACGGACCGCAAAAAATAACTTTGTTTTTCATACAAATACCTACTCGTGTATGAATAACAAAGTTATTATTTGCGGTTTCACACGTTTATTGTATGGGAACCCCCATAATATTTTTTTTTAATTGTTAGTATTGGTTGTTATAGCGGCAACGGAAATACATCATTTGTGAAGACAGACAGATAAACAGACAGATAACGTAGTCTTAGTAATAGGGTCCCGTCTTACCCTTTGGGTACGGAACCCTAAAAAATGCAAAATTGAGTTTCTTTGGTACGATTTGAAGCAAAAACAGTGGTACATACTTATGTGGTATTCTAGAGACGGAGATAGATTACTTCTTAACTAGGTGTGGGGCGAAGTCGTAGACGAAAAGCTATGCAATAAACAAAAGTTAGCCTTCCAACAGCCAAACTGTCATAACAACTAATTCTAAGTAAAGTGTCATGGCCGCTGTTTCATTAACAATTGATATCAGAACACAGACAGCCCCGGGGAATAATCAAAGAGGTTGTTATCAATATGGCGATGTTCTCTGTTCAAACGCTTGACATTTGACGTAAATCCGTTCAAAGATATTATTGTGATTGATGCCGGTGCTGGTATTAATAATCTTGTTTTGTTTAGCTCGTAGTTTATTTATTATACAAACAGAACTTGAAAATACGTTATAGTTCGGCAATAAATTAATTTGACAGATTTTCGCCACAAAATAAAAACCGGCCTAATGATACGAACAGAAATACATAGTCTGAGAAAATTTCAACTCTATTACTATCATGGTTCACGAGATAAAGCCTGGTAATAGACGGACGGATAAACAATCAGCGAAGTTTTAGTAATAGGGTTCCATTTTCACCCTTTGGGCACGGAACCCTACAAAAGGTGATACAATATGATGAAATTAAAAGAACAAAATTAAGTGCCAGCATAATATTTATCAATACCTAATTTTACAACAAAACCCTCAATAAAAAAGTGCTAATCCGAATGACAATAACAGTGTTGTAAAAAACTTCATTTTTAACGTAGATACTTGTATGGAGTTTGATATCAACTCATTTGTACATATCATTCTTATCATATCAGTTTTGGGAATGTAGATTACATGTTGTACATAACAGGTTTCAATTGACATTTGAGGCAATATTTCATAAAAAGCTTCGAATTCTGTCATCTGTATCACTGACGATCTGCCTATCTTCATCATCAGACTTTTATCGTCCCACTGCTGGGCACAGGCCTCCTCTCATACAGAGAAGGATTGAGCGTTAATTACCACGCTTGCTCAATGCAGGTTGGTGATTTCAGACTTGGATTATGAGGTTTCCTCGAGATATTTTCCTTCACCTTGAATCAGTCATTGGTGTCTAAGAAATACTTAGGAAGTAGTATGTGGTAATATGTATATGGTCCTAACATATTACTTACTGCTAAGAGTCATTGCAAAGTTTCAGTCGGAGAAAAGTTAAATTAAAATGAGTACGATGAATCCCGGCCAATGAATGTACCCGGCCGACTAAAAAGTTTGATTGGATTCACGATTAGATTTAAAATAAACTGTCTAGTAAAATTCGAGTCACCCATCGGCCGGCAGCTTAGTAGTTTAGGGGGCTTTAAAATCAATACCTTTAAATTAACTTTGGGTAGTTAGTTCATACGTTCAAAAACCTCTATTGCTATTATATCTATATCTATCTTCTATACCTATCTATTCTATACATATAATAAAACAGTAAAAACATCGTGTCTATACATTAGATACTTTTACAAAACAAAATATGTAGGGTTATTAAGAAATGAAAACAGTAAGAATTCGAAAAAAAAAATTTGTCTGTTTGTATGTTTGAATGTTTGTCTGTCTGCACACGCTAATCTCAGGATCCACTGGACGGATTTTGATGAAACTTGGCAGACATATAGTTTATATATCAGAATAACATATAGGCTACTTTTTATCCGGTTACGGGAAAAAGTTCTCGCGAGAAGCGGGCGAAGCCGCTGGCAGAAGCTAGTTTCATAATAAGTCACATTAAGCGAATAATTTTACAGTTTCATTTTAATTTAATATATTGTAATATAAATTGAACAAATTTTGCACTTTACTGCGGCAAAAGTTAGGACATGTCTACAACAGCGAACTCCTGACGAGATTCCCGACTGTGGCCGGTGAAAGTTTTTATCGCGCAAGTTGTGTGCACGCCTTTACGAAGCATAACTTTTATCTCAAGATTTATATCGTAGAAAATAATCATTCAAGTGGGATTTTCATTTGTTATATTGCGCTTAAAGTGGTCTGTGATGCTCCTTTTTCCAATTTCAAAAAGATTGAGTGAAAACTTATCGCAATACGGCCACTACGCAGCCATTTTGCCCGATTTAAAAAAAAATGGAACCTGGTCACTCAACCGGACGCGTACGTAGGTACAGACGACAGCACATCAACATACCACAATCTGTCAAATTTCTGCAATCGATTTTCAACCTTATCGCAATGGGGGTAGGTTAATATTTCATTGGTAAAATTTGACAGATTCCTATACGTTGACCTGCTGTGGTCTGTACTTTAATATGATATCAAAAAACATTGAGAAATTGTTCATGAATAAGTCCTATACCACTATACTCTATAATTACAAATGGTAAAATGACATGAAAAACAAATTGCATTGCATTGTAATTCGTTTCGTATAAAATCAAAAAAGGCACGTAAGGTCGGTAGGGGCAAGACCGAACGGTTTTTCGATGAGATGAGCAGTGTTGTGTTTGAAGACGTGTAGAACCGTACATATCTAGACACGCGGCAGCGTGTCAAGCCAAGTTCAAGCAGACTGGCTGGCAAGCGCCACGTGTATATTTACAGGAACCATTTGGTGCCACTTTTTACCCCTCCATAACTCAAAACCTATTTAACGTAAACACTTGAAACTACGTGTGTTTCATTATGTCCATGAGGACACCTAGAAGCCCAAATTTCATGAAGCTAGCTNATGAAATTTGGAATCTAGCTCGGTAATTGTGTGTAAGCATAGGAAAAAATCTGAAAACAAAAAAAAGTTAAAAATTAGGGGGGGTCCCCATACAACAAACGTGTAAACCGCAAATTATAACTTTGTTTTTCATATATTTGTATAAAAAACCGGCCAAGTACGAGTTGGACTCGCGCACGAAGGGTTCCGTACTATTATCTATGAAAAACCGGCCAAGTGCGAGTTGGTCTCGCGCACGAAGGGTTCCGTACCACGTTTATTGTATGGGGACCCCCCTTAATATTTAACTTGTTTTAATTTTTAGTATTTGTTGTTATAGCGGCAATGGAAATAAATCATTTGTGAAGATTTCATCTTTCTAGCTATCACGGTTTATGAGATACAGCCCGGAGACAGACAGACAGACAGACAGACAACGTAGTCATAGTAATAGGGTCCCGTTTTACCCTTTGGGTACGGAACCCTAAAAATGTATCTATTACCTACAACTAGTCAAAATACAAACATTTTTCGGGCAGCAAAAAATAACTTTGTTTTTCATACAAATATATGAATAACAAAGTTATTATTTGCGGTTTTACACGTTTATTGTATGGGGACCCCGCTTAATAAATATTTTTAAAATTTTTAGCATTTGTTGTTATAGCGGCAACGGAAATACATAATTTGTGAAAATTTCAGCTTTCTAGCTATCACAGTTTATAAGATACAGCCTGCTTCTTTACAAAAAGTAATGATATCCCACCAAAAACATAAATGTAAAAAAAGGAAAGCCAAGTTCAATATAAGACCTATGCCTGGTTGTGGGCTTCCCCGCAAAAAGAATGGAGATCTAAATGAGTCCCAAGTTCTGTACAAAATCCCAATATGTATTTATAGGTACAAAATATGTCTTGGCTAGTTTTTATCAGGATTAAAAAAATATTTTATGTATATTTTATTAATAACTTTATAGAATAACTGACGTAATAAAAACTGGCCAAGTCATATTTTGTACCTATAAATACATATTGGGATTTTGTACAGAACTTGGG
>NWSH02000329.1:4333152-4350788 GCA_002382865.2 Heliothis virescens | reverse complement strand
TATTCCAATAAAACACTCGTACCTACCTCATAAGTGAAGTTATGGAACTCGGGGGAAGATAAAAAAACTCGATTTAACTTCGTAAAAGTCACGACTCGGGTATTTAAGTTTTTAACACGACCAATCACTCGAAATGGCAAACGCTGAATGAGAAAGTTTGGCGTAACAAAATGGCGATTCTAATAATGTTGCTATCACTGCAAAATCTGCACTAAATCTGGAGTTATGGATGACATTTTGTGTTACCCCGTTTTTCATCTTGCCCCCACTGACCTTACGTACTCGTACTAATTTGCTGTAAGAGAACCCAACTCTGGGTTAAGCTCGCCTTTGTGCATTACCTTTATGTATTTTGTGTGTTATGTAATCTATCTGTGTGCAATAAAGAATAATAATTTAATGAAAAATATATTTTAAAAATATTCTCATTGTAAACGTCTTAACCTTTCTTTATATTCAAAGAATCGTAGTTATCGTTAACGAGATAAATAA
The DNA here is from genome assembly GCA_002382865.2 of Heliothis virescens. Classification (NCBI taxonomy): domain Eukaryota; kingdom Metazoa; phylum Arthropoda; class Insecta; order Lepidoptera; family Noctuidae; genus Heliothis; species Heliothis virescens. The sequence continues at coordinate 4,350,296 of NWSH02000329.1, read as the reverse complement.
TGAACACTTCAGATTTACACATTTCATTTCAAGTATATAAAGCTCTGAATTGAAAGCTTTCTTAGATTAACGAACCTATTACAAGCTCTTTGCTTGAAATACTCATTAAATGTGAGATTATCATTTTCTTATTGAAAGACGAGCTATTCAGATTAATGGCCTTATATTGGCCTCTATTAGTATGGCCTAAATATTTATCTACTAACTGCTAAATTCAATATTCTGTCTATCTCTGGATTTGCTTACTTGAGAAAGGAATTTGACATTATTTGTATGGGGCTAATGTCAAAATTCTATCTCTAGTATGCAAATCCAGAGATAGATAGGTTATTGGGAACGGCCGTACAACTGCTGTCTATCTGTCTGCTTTCACGCTAAAACAAATCAATCGATTTAAATGAAGACAGAGATTGCCTAGACTTGAGTCTTAGAAAAGACGTAGACCACTTTTTTATCTGGATAATATTTTTTATTAGAATTGGGACGCGAGTGGAGCCGCTGGCTGGTATTTTTTCAGGTAGAAGACATCCAATTATTATATAAGAAGAGCTCGTGGCTAAGTCAATCGATCATAAGGTTAAACAACGCTTGGCGCGGTCGGTCCGTGGATGGGTGACCATCTTTTCATAACCAGTTCTTCCGTGTTTCGGAAGGCACGATAAACAGTGGGTCCCAGCTGTCATTTGCACATCTTTGGCAGTCGTTACGGGTAGTCAAAAGCCAGAATGTCTGCCAACCAGTCTTACCAATGGGTGCCAGGTTGCCCAGGTAACTGGGATGTGGAGGTCAGATAGGCAGTCGCTCCACGTAAAACACTGGTTCTCAGCTGCATCCAGTTAGACTGGAAGCCGACCCCAAAAATAATTGAGAAAAGGTTAGGCAGATGATGAAGACATGCAATTATTCGTAAAATATCCTATTTTTCCCACGTGGAAACTCATTAATAGGTACTCCGTAATAATAAAAGCCTCGTATTAATTATTATCTGCCGACTCATTTTTCTCTAGAGCATTAACGAGAAAATCTTGTGGCTTCGTAACGGAACCGAGAACTTTTATATAATATTATATTTTATTATTTATCTCATCCCTCTTGGGGCGCTGTAATATTAAACCTGTCTCAAGAGCAGCTTAGGACTCAGGCTTAGGGTTTAATTGGTTATGTACTTGTAATTAAGGTTTATCTTGCTCTTGGGTACATATTATCGTTTCTTATAAATCTGCCTGGTCTTAAACCTTATTGGGGTTAGTTTCCATTTCAACTGGATGCAGCTAAGTACCAATATTTTATTATATCTGCTCAACCCGATTACCTGAGCAACCTGGTAGCCCTCCGTATGTCTGGTCGTCAGATTATCTGGCTTCTGTCTAGCCGGAACGACTGTCCAAGATGTTCAAATGACAGCTGGGAATCACTAATTGAATATGCCTTTTGCAATGAACTCGTCATGATGAAATTACTACCACACTTCAGTAACCAAATTCAAATGGATTAAAACAGAATACGTGCCTATTTTCACGTATAATTCATCCAGCTACAGAGTGCCAGACTATCAGTTTTTCAATTTACGTAAATAAAAGCCGACTGGCATTGAAACGAAAGTCAATCACGGAACCTATTTCGTTCTTGAAAAAAAGGCCGATTGCCGTTTTCACGTCGCCCGATGAAAATGGCCTATAAACTTTTATAAATGGATTAAATCGTGGAATGGATTGCGCTGAAAAGTCGTCAATCGGCCCGTTATATATGCATATTTTTGTGGAAGTACGTCAGTGTGTCAATTTGTTATTGACAAGCTGAGGCAGCGACTGACAGAATTCGGATATTTTGCAAGAGCTGCCTTCTGACCTTTACCATCCAAATATTGGTTCTCAGATATTGGGGTTATTAACTATTAGAGTGACGTTTCATGACGTATTTTTAAAAATAAAAGGAGAGAGAGGATTCACTTGATGGCAAACGATGATATATTCTAAGACGGAACAAGCTTGCCTAGAAGAAACCTATTCCTACATAGTAAATCAAATCAAATTCTTTATTAGCATGTTAAGGTATTACAGGTCTTAATTAAGTATATCGTACATCTTAACGGTCTTTTTCAGGCGTTGCAAAGAGGGCTAGCACTTATTTACTTAACTTAGGACTTAGCATATATAATAGTAGTAGGTAGCTTACGTTTATTAACATTATTCTAATAATAAACTAAATGTGTAAATATGTGTGTAAGTAAATAAACTAAGTGTGTATTGTAATATAAGTAGGTATGTAGTTTGTTATAATATACAATATTCTCTATACTAAACAAACTTTATATACCTACCAGATTACTTATCAAATTATTCCCGAGCAAAACGAAAACTCCTTATCGAGCAAATGTTTCATCTCTTAACCACGTGTATGTCGTTATTTACTTGTTACAAGGTGAAGGCCGTATGTACGAACGTTCCGTACTAACGACATCAATTGTATGTAAAGATAGGCGTATGTATACATACTCCTCTGTATTTGGAACTCGTTACTTTATCCATTTGTAATGGGAGGTACAAGTTGTTACAATGATCTGTGTTTAATGGTGGAGAAGTTTGTTTATTAGGTAAAGACGACAACACATCAAGTTACCACAATCTGACAAATTTCTGCAATAGATTTTCAACCTTATCACAATGGAGGTAGGTTTATGTTTGATTGGTAAAATTTGACAGATTCGTATACGTTGCCCTGCTGTCGTCTGTACAATATACTACAGGAATAAGGTATTTATTTTTTTATTTAGTTGATGGCCTAAGCTTAATGTCGGCTTTCTCTGAAAATACGCTGAGACTCTGGTATAGGGTAGCAGCATTGTGCTGAAAGATGGTGTCGTGGGTGTGATGTTCCCTGTCTCTTCTTTTCTATCAACTAACAGTAAATTATTGTATTTTCTTCATTTCCTTGTAAATTTTACAATATCAGTCTTTTATAGATTGCAATTGTATGGCAATGTCATTTGTACTGTAAAGTTGGTTTGAATACAACACTTTACAAAAGTTACTGTTGGTTGTGATTTTGGCCTGGTGCATGTTCAAAATGAAAATAGAGATAAAAATAACCCAAAAATTTCAAAATTAAATTTAATTGACAAACATTAATATAAAAGCAACTCTCATAAAGCTACTTCTGCTAATATGAAGATTTGTAAACGAAACAGCAATTAGGCTTTATTCAAATCCTGAAACCAAGAAACATTACAGGCACTCACTACCTTTAATGTAACCTCTTGACATTTCAGCCGAGGACTCGCGGCCTTTTCAAACTTTGAGTGTACTTACATAAGCTTTTTAATCTATGAAACGTTGACTAAGAATCCTTTCAGGAAGCGAAGCTTATTTCTTTGTTCATAACAATGAGGTTTCGTTGTTTGGCTGGCCAGGCCATTGTTCCAGCCACTCGAAGGCTTATCGAGAAACGGCCTACGAAATGACCTCGTTTAAGCTGTGAGGGCTTTTGGAAAAAATGTGGCCTGAAGTGTCGAAGGGTTCAGTGTTTACTCACACATACGTTAAGTTATTGTGTTGTATGTTTATGTGACTCAAACACATGCAGTAGTTATAAAAAGATGGTGGGTTGTGCCTAGTTGTGGTTAAGATACACAAATCGAATGTCAAATGAACCACATAAAAAAATATAAAATATGTGATTTGTAGTTTTTTGATAGGTTCAAAGATATGGCCTACATATGTATTTAGTATTTTAATTATTTCAATTCATAATTCATGGCCATTCGTGATGAAAAAAATGTACCAAAACATAAAATATTTAATCTTTTTCATCCGAAATTCTTGACTAGCTGCTCTTGTATAATTTTGTCGGTTTTGCGTCTAAAAAAAATAAATAAGTTACTGTAATGCTTACAGTATCTCTTCTTCTTCACAATATTAGTTACGACAAGGCTTCCAACGTTGACAAAATTAATAAATTCTCTTAAAATCCTAAGGGAAGTCTATTTTTAGTTCTGAAATATTTTCATAAAAATCTTTGAGCTCGCTGTCAGCCAGATAAATGACGTTTGGAACGCCAGACTGTTATTGGACGGAGCGTGCCAGAATAATTTATGGACCTGACTCAATATACTTATGTTATGAGAAAAGTTGCGGTAGGTAAATATTTTTAAAAGGGCAACTTACTAGCTGTGGTTTACATGCTTAAAGCTGGGTTGCTCGATTTGACTTTGACAATAGCCTAACCTTAAACAGTCGTCAAATGACCTCCCAATGGTCGCACAGTCGTCAAATTGCCGATTTGACCAGTGTATGTTAATGTTAGTTAAATCAAGCAACCCAGCTTAACGAACGTTTTTGATTTGCTTTGCTTGAAGACATGGGCATCTGCTGAGAAAACATTGTAAAACTTTGATCTAACAGCACTTTTAGACTAGCGATTTTTTGTCCCGCGTAGCAAAACAGAGCATATACGCGGGACACGCACTGATTCGTGGAAAATTGGATGCTGGTGCGCGATAATTCCTGTACGAATCCTGGGAAGTCGCTTAAAAAATTGAGTGGAAAATCCTCTAATGACTGATCAGCTAATGACACACTCGACAACAGCCGTACGCGCCCTGCGTTGGCACTCGGAAAAATCGAGCGGAAAATCCGTCAGTGTAAAAGCGCTGTAAGAACTAACGATCTGCAACTACGCTTGCAATAAACCAATTTAAACTTTAATTACCTTCTGAATTTCTCAAAACCAATTCTGCTAATACTTAGTAGTGTAAATAATTAATTTGGAAGTATTTCAAGCAATTACTCTATGTGAGATGTGTTGAAAGTCATGTTATGTTGTAGGCAGTTGATATGTAACATTCGCTGTCTAGACAGAACACATACGGCTTCTTGATACTCAATAATAATTGAAAGTCACCGACAAACGTTGTGACGCAAGAAGGAAGGACGCATAGATAATATTATATGTAGATAGTCTTAGATTATACTTGCGATAATTCTTGCCTTCTACAGCAAATAAAGTAGTCGACAACACATCAAGTTACCACAATCTGTCAAATTTCTGCAATCGATTTTCAACCTTATCGTAATGGCGATAGGTTAATGTTCGATTGGTATAATTTGACAAATTCGTATACGTTGACCTGCTGTCGTCTGTACCTACAGCAGAAATAGATTTGAAAGTATTTCTTATATACAGCTTAAACTTTGCATTGAAATGAGTAAAAGTTACACAGCGAAAAATAATTTGTTATGCCGCAAGAGGAAGAAAAGAAGGAAAAAATATGGAAAAAATATGTCCAAGATCCTTGCTTTAAGAGTTTGCGCCTGATTTTTATGTTCCAAGATAATTAAAAAAAAAATACTTTCGCTTAGTCCTGAAACGAGGAGAATAATAATGTACACTTATCTTCTATACTTATAATAAATCTGTAGAGAGGCCAATTCTGTACATTAAATATATTTACAAAATAACTATCAGGGGGTGATTAGGGATCGATACCTACTAATGCCAAAAATGCAATCAGTAGAATTTTTGTCTGTATAACCGTTATAGAAACAAAAACTACTCGACGGATTTTAACGAAACTTGGTACAATTATTATTCATACTCCTGAGCAGGTTATAGAATACTTTTCATCACGCTATAATCAATAGGAGCTGAGCAGTGAAGGGAAATGTTGGGAAAACGGGAGAAGTTACTCAATTTTTTAAGCTTTCATCGCATATACAATCTTAATGGTTAAAGCTACACATAAATTATGTATGACGGAAATGTTCTGCTTAAAATTATATAAAAAATATCGTATATCGAGACCATATATCTATCTTTTATGGTTGACTCACAATAATACGTGTAACTCCCGATAGCTTAGCAGTTCGAAGCTTCGGATTATATTTGCCTACTTTTACGTTTATAACACTCTCAGTCAATTACAAAACAGGCCAAGTGCGAATTGACTTACAAAAAATTAAGATCTGAAACGTCTCGAATAATTTCGCGCATCCCGTTGAATTTGACATAAGACGTTTCAGATATTTGATTATGACGACCCGTTGTCGCTGGCATAAGCGACATGGTCCGCGAACGAAGTCGCTGGCAGAAGCTAGTGCTTAATAATAGAGATACTTTTAACGATATATATAAAAACGTTGGATATGAAAGCATGAAGACTATAATCATAGTGTGCTAATACCATTTCTATATCACAACTTTTTATATTTTCTCATCACCGATGCGTCATACAACCACACACTCTGATTAGCAATGACATCACGAGTGACGTCATACCCCTCCTAAGCTTTATCAAAACTAAAGTATGGGCAATATGGTTGCAATAAAATAACTCTCTCTTATCAAAAATACAAGCTTTTTATACACCCACCTTGATAAATGATGCTTTTAAGGCGCGTCGGAATTTTTTAGAACGACTGTGTGAAAAATGTTCGCGATTCTACTTAGGATGAATGAAGGTAGACTTTTTTGAGTTTAAATGTGATTTTGGAAGTGGAAATTAAGTTGTTTCTTGGTTAATAAATATTCCTTGTTTTAAGTTGTGAAATATGGTTTCACATTTGGTGGAAGTTAACACATAATTTAGTAGTTGCTGTGTAGAACTGACGCTTTAACTGAAAACATAAATTACTGATAGCAGTAATAATTATGTTGGGCACTATTATCTTAAACTATTGTCTTCTAAGAGAAACAACATGTATGTGTAAATATATAAAAATATATGTATTAAAATTATCATAATGCTATATATTAGCTATATTAGCTTTGATAACTTTCCTCAAAGAACATTTCCAATGGTACCTTCAAAAACTTTGGCGCTATTTCCAAGAACAGGCTATAATATAAAAATGAAAATACATTCTGCTATTCGCAAGAGCATACCATCACAAATCAGATACTTATCAATAGAAAGAAATGCTTTGTGCCCGTTCCGTTTGATGATATCAAAGTCAAGAACATATGCGTCTACCGGAACGCTATTCCTTTTTCCATCATACACAATAGGTTAGTTCGTAGTAGGTAGGTAGATATTATTGGAATTTTGAATTTTTTGTACGTAAGAACTAAAAGTGAAAAATTTACATGAATTTTCCTTAAAGCACTCAGAAAGAATTTACTGGAAATTGTTATATACGCATGTAAAAATAGCGAATCAACAGACAAGGATACCAATCCAACATAACTAACATTAATAAAAACAAACCGGTCAAGTGCGAGTTGGACTTGTGGACTAATGGTTCGGTACTATTAAACGGCTACGAAAAAATGTAATAAAAATATTTATTTCAATCCGATTTTAAGTATTTTTTTCTCACAGCGGCAATTGAAATACGTTATCTATTAAATAATCAACACAGTTCATGAGATACAGCCCGGTGTCTGACGGTCAGACGGACAGCGAGGTCTTAGTAACAGGGTTTTACCCTTTGCTTACAAACTCTAAAATTAATTAATATATTTTAATTACCATTACATTACCCTCATTTAAACGAAATGAAACAAAACTGTTGCAAAACATGATATACTCAGTGTACGTAGATAAAATTCTAGGAAACGTAATATCGTGTTTCATATTTCTATTTCCCGGACATTATTTTCGCGTTAAACTCTGACGCAACAGGTAAAGTTTAGTTGACACGTGTTTTATTTTATAAAGGACAACACGTTTTGCTATAGCAACTGAAATAAGAACGATCAATGAAAACTAAATTAAAAGCTGTGTTTGGAACTTTGTTAATTTCCCTGAACTTGTACCGATGTAATAAATTCGTATATATACGATATCCTACTTATATAATGAAAACAGAACTTTAAACACCTTTTACTTTAACTTTAAATTTAGGTGGGTAAGAAACAGCCGTAGGAATCGATTTATTTATTCGATTTCTTGTTAAATAATACATATAATAAACGCAGAGATAATAACGAACTCACTTTATTTCTCACAAAAATAGACAATACAGATTTTACAGACAGAGAGCAGAAATCAGAGACTAAATGTGCATTCATCGACAAAACAAATATTAGAACTTTCTAATACTGCCATCTAGTGGCATCCGTATGAATATACTAGGCACATACTTATTTCGATATCCATAAATTTTACGATTAAATTACATTTGTCGCGCGACATTTGTCGCGGTCCACAAGAGAATGAGTGAGTAATCATCTTGTCATGGTGAGTTCCTCCGCTAGATGTTAATAACAGAACATCCCATAATCACAATAATCAACCAAAATCCGGTATTCAATTCAATTTTCATAACACCAAAGTCGATAATCAGTTTATCATAACCGAAATAGGTAATACACGAACATAATTCACTATCGGCCTATCAGCGGACACAAATGTACATACAACCCTTTCAATAGCCGATCACGATCACATCCGACACGCTTCTACAGTAGAAATAGAATACAGAAGGTTAACTAAGTATAGGGGGATAATATCGACGTTGAAAAGTTAATCCATACCGCAGATTAGAAAATACTAAAGTAATCCATACTCCATAAATGCCAAAGGAACTATATTTCTGTATGTCAGACTGACTTTTAAGCCAAAACTCCTGTACCCTTTTTTAAGGATATTCTAGAGCCTGAGAAAGGATATAGGCCACTTTTTATCAGNTCATCACCGATGCGTCATACAACCACACACTCTGATTAGCAATGACATCACGAGTGACGTCATACCCCTCCTAAGCTTTATCAAAACTAAAGTATGGGCAATATGGTTGCAATAAAATAACTCTCTCTTATCAAAAATACAAGCTTTTTATACACCCACCTTGATAAATGATGCTTTTAAGGCGCGTCGGAATTTTTTAGAACGACTGTGTGAAAAATGTTCGCGATTCTACTTAGGATGAATGAAGGTAGACTTTTTTGAGTTTAAATGTGATTTTGGAAGTGGAAATTAAGTTGTTTCTTGGTTAATAAATATTCCTTGTTTTAAGTTGTGAAATATGGTTTCACATTTGGTGGAAGTTAACACATAATTTAGTAGTTGCTGTGTAGAACTGACGCTTTAACTGAAAACATAAATTACTGATAGCAGTAATAATTATGTTGGGCACTATTATCTTAAACTATTGTCTTCTAAGAGAAACAACATGTATGTGTAAATATATAAAAATATATGTATTAAAATTATCATAATGCTATATATTAGCTATATTAGCTTTGATAACTTTCCTCAAAGAACATTTCCAATGGTACCTTCAAAAACTTTGGCGCTATTTCCAAGAACAGGCTATAATATAAAAATGAAAATACATTCTGCTATTCGCAAGAGCATACCATCACAAATCAGATACTTATCAATAGAAAGAAATGCTTTGTGCCCGTTCCGTTTGATGATATCAAAGTCAAGAACATATGCGTCTACCGGAACGCTATTCCTTTTTCCATCATACACAATAGGTTAGTTCGTAGTAGGTAGGTAGATATTATTGGAATTTTGAATTTTTTGTACGTAAGAACTAAAAGTGAAAAATTTACATGAATTTTCCTTAAAGCACTCAGAAAGAATTTACTGGAAATTGTTATATACGCATGTAAAAATAGCGAATCAACAGACAAGGATACCAATCCAACATAACTAACATTAATAAAAACAAACCGGTCAAGTGCGAGTTGGACTTGTGGACTAATGGTTCGGTACTATTAAACGGCTACGAAAAAATGTAATAAAAATATTTATTTCAATCCGATTTTAAGTATTTTTTTCTCACAGCGGCAATTGAAATACGTTATCTATTAAATAATCAACACAGTTCATGAGATACAGCCCGGTGTCTGACGGTCAGACGGACAGCGAGGTCTTAGTAACAGGGTTTTACCCTTTGCTTACAAACTCTAAAATTAATTAATATATTTTAATTACCATTACATTACCCTCATTTAAACGAAATGAAACAAAACTGTTGCAAAACATGATATACTCAGTGTACGTAGATAAAATTCTAGGAAACGTAATATCGTGTTTCATATTTCTATTTCCCGGACATTATTTTCGCGTTAAACTCTGACGCAACAGGTAAAGTTTAGTTGACACGTGTTTTATTTTATAAAGGACAACACGTTTTGCTATAGCAACTGAAATAAGAACGATCAATGAAAACTAAATTAAAAGCTGTGTTTGGAACTTTGTTAATTTCCCTGAACTTGTACCGATGTAATAAATTCGTATATATACGATATCCTACTTATATAATGAAAACAGAACTTTAAACACCTTTTACTTTAACTTTAAATTTAGGTGGGTAAGAAACAGCCGTAGGAATCGATTTATTTATTCGATTTCTTGTTAAATAATACATATAATAAACGCAGAGATAATAACGAACTCACTTTATTTCTCACAAAAATAGACAATACAGATTTTACAGACAGAGAGCAGAAATCAGAGACTAAATGTGCATTCATCGACAAAACAAATATTAGAACTTTCTAATACTGCCATCTAGTGGCATCCGTATGAATATACTAGGCACATACTTATTTCGATATCCATAAATTTTACGATTAAATTACATTTGTCGCGCGACATTTGTCGCGGTCCACAAGAGAATGAGTGAGTAATCATCTTGTCATGGTGAGTTCCTCCGCTAGATGTTAATAACAGAACATCCCATAATCACAATAATCAACCAAAATCCGGTATTCAATTCAATTTTCATAACACCAAAGTCGATAATCAGTTTATCATAACCGAAATAGGTAATACACGAACATAATTCACTATCGGCCTATCAGCGGACACAAATGTACATACAACCCTTTCAATAGCCGATCACGATCACATCCGACACGCTTCTACAGTAGAAATAGAATACAGAAGGTTAACTAAGTATAGGGGGATAATATCGACGTTGAAAAGTTAATCCATACCGCAGATTAGAAAATACTAAAGTAATCCATACTCCATAAATGCCAAAGGAACTATATTTCTGTATGTCAGACTGACTTTTAAGCCAAAACTCCTGTACCCTTTTTTAAGGATATTCTAGAGCCTGAGAAAGGATATAGGCCACTTTTTATCAGATCTATACTAATATTATAAAGCTGAAGAGTTTGTTTGTTTGTTTAAACGCGCTAATCTCAGGAACTACTGGTCCGATTTGAAAAAAAATTTCAGTGTTAGATAGCCCATTTATTGAGGAAGGCTATAGGCTACTTTTTATCTGGATGCGCGCAGTAGTTCCCATGGGAAAGCTGGTGAAACCGTTGGCAGAAGCTAGTAACTTAATATGTCGACTAGCATTTTTTTTACGAATTTCAGAGTGGTGATTTCAATTCGAATGTTTGTTTATATGTCGTCACATAGTCTCGCTTAAATAGGTCTGCAGTATCGATCTATTAGAGTTGATTGTGCCAAACTACAAGTAGGTATATCAATTTATGCCACCATAATTTGAAACTAAACCTTCTGCAAATACCTGTGTCGCGACGCTTCCTGCCGCAAACGTGCAGTTTCCATTATTGTAGGGGTATAAACACGCTGTACGCAAACCGCAGGCTTCGTGCAACGTTGTCATGATTATTTACCGACAGGCGGCATTATTGGGCTTTGGCATCAAATGTAGGTACGTGTCGCATTGTTGCAAATACAATTGTACATACAATTTTTGTAAGCACGTGGTTTTTGAATGGGTTAATTATCAAAGATATAGAGATGACGGATTAAATGCATATTAACTAACCTCCTGATATACAAGCTGACAAACACTTTTTTTCAGGAGGAAAATCTTCATGGTCTATTCTCCACTTGGGGCCGAGACGGGCTAGAACCCGCCTGGTGTTGCCTTCATGTGCCTATGGTCGAGGGCACGGATATCGCCCAAGCTTTCCTCCGCACCACGCTGATAAATACCTAACTATATGATGGGCGTTATACCCTGCATCAAATACTACATTAATCTTCATATTTCTAAGTTACCTTCCTACATCTCGAGTTCTTATAAAAACTTTCATCATACCAAAGTAAATAAAACATTTATCCTTACTTATTACTCATTCAAAATCGTATACAACTTATCATATATTCCTTAGAAAATACGCTCCAAAAACTCAGTTAATATAAAGCCCAATGTGTAATGGAAATTATTCCTCTTTTCCTTAGAGATGGCTCCATAATTATTATCTTGAAAGACGTGTGTAGTAACAACCTTTCAGCCTCCCAAAAGGTTTGTCACAGATTAAGCAATATATTCAGACGTTTTTAGACTTTATTGCGAATGGAATAAGGACGGTTTTTGTAGAAGAGTAAATGTTTCTTGCTTTTGAAGAAGTAACAAGTATTTTATATGTAATGAGTGCTTCACCTGAAATAATTTTCATAAGCATGAGTTTACTACCAAAATTAGACAAGATATCTAAATTTTTCTTCGAATGAAATATATTTGAGTACGTAATTAAGCTACTAGTTTCATAAAAATAATCGATTCAGCTTCCAGAATTGTTCTTAACTGTAGAACCAAAAAAAAACTGTTTATCTCAAGAAGAACCCTTTTAAATTTAGAGGGGCTAATAAAAATCTGTCGGTCACGTGATACCTGTCGCGAATTCATCATTTTTCCCTATAACAAAAGATGCACAGCGCCGCTGAAGAAGCTTTCACTTCAAAAACTTACTAAGATATGAATTTCTGTAGTAACATACAAATAGGGTTCGAAAACGTTCCTCTTGGGATTTCTAGCGACCTAATACTGTACCAAACATAACATAATTGGGGAATTTGAGTGTGCGATTACACCACTACCTAACCCCTTGAGTAAGTTTGATTTTTGATGCGTACGAGTTTGGAAACTAGTGCGTTATACGTTGAATGTTAGTGAATAAGAAGATTCGGTAGGGGTAGAATTAAATAGTGATTTAAAAGGTTAAATAACATGAGTTTTAAGGATTTTCATATTTTTTATAGCTTTTAATTTTAAAAAAAAAAGTTCAATTTAATTAAATCTCTCACACATTGCAAAGTATATTTAATCAGTCCATAGTTTTATTGGCTCATTAAGCGGTATGGAGATGCTTGTTAGTCCGTACGTCACAATAGTCGGGTATCCGGCCGTTATAAGACCGACGTAAAAGATGGATTGGATTCACGATTACCTTTAAAACGAACTGTCAGCTAACCATCGGCCTAACTTATCGGCCGACAGTTAGTCTGCAGTATGCGGTGCTCTTAATTAAGGTAAAACATCAGATAGTACATCTCTATATTTGCTTCATTACGTATATCTTTTAGTTTGACTGTTCATTTAATATAACAATTCGAAAGTTAACAGTGAAATATATTTTAATTCACGTCAGAAAGCTACAACTAAGGGGAACAGTTTGATTTACTCAAAGCATATTATGCAGACTAAAGCAAAGAATTTTTCAAAGCCACTTTGTGAGATTTTCTTTGAAATGACACTGCATAATATTAAATCAGAAAATTATACACTTTGACTCCTCTCTGGAAATATCAAAGAGATTCGAGTAAGTAATTGCTTGAATAAGCACAATAAATTCTGTGCTCATTCAACTGGTGCTATTTTGGTTTCAGTGAAAACATTCTAAATGAAGGTTGCTGTTATTTTTAAGTAGTTTAATTAAATATGCGAGATGCAAGAGATACTTTTAGCTGTAAGTCAGGGTTAGAAGCTATTCAGGGTTCGAATCAGAATTCCACCTCACATTCTACTCGACCCAGAGGTCGAGTAGAATGTGAGGTTTCTTTCATATTTTCTGCTTACTGTTCTCCGCAGTCTCACCCATTTTTCGGGAGAACTGGCGAGTACTACCGCCTCCGCCACCTTCACACATCACTGTATCCTGATATGAAGGAGTTATTTAATCTTTGACCACACCAACTGAGGTGACATAAGATATTTCATCAATATTGACACAACGCCCCAAAAGTTCTCGATATCTCAGTCCTATAACAACACTCGCTTAAAGTTAAATCACCGGTATTCATATCACTAGACAGTCTAAAACAAAGTCGCTTTCTCTGTCGCCACATCCCTATGTATATGTTTAAATCTTAAAAACTACGCAACGGATTTTGATGCGGATTTTTTAATACATAGAGTGATTGAAGTGCAAGGTTTATTGTATAATAGTGGGGAAATACTGTTTTTTTCATTGCACACGTGCGAAGCTGGAGCGATTCGCTAGTATGAAACTAAACAAAGGAATAAATTGCTTTCTGCCAACAAAAAAGCAATTTATCCTAAGATGGACCGGTCCACTTTACATGCACGGTCGTGTCGCCACCAACTTTGTTAATTTCTAACTTGGACCGCAAGTTTCAAGGAACGGGTGCTGGGAAAATGTTAGATTATTCAATGTTGCAAGGTTGATATACTATGATATTTTTCTGAAGTTTTTTTTGGAAGAGTGATTTTCTGCAAATCTCTTGTGCAAGTGCTGACAGTTTTTAGTACTGAGTTATTTGTACTGACTGACAACAACTGTCAACTATATCAAAAAACCTCCAAAATAAGGTTAAACCATAATGCATTATATCAAAAATCATCTAAGATTTTAAAATCGAACTTCAATTCATTCAAAAATTCAAATCATCTTTATTGTAGAAATTATGCAATGGACACATACCTCTTTATAACACTTATTCAAGTCAAGATGAATTTTGAACGTACAGACGACAGCAGGTCAACGTATACAAATCTGTCAAATTTTACCAATCGAACATTAATCTTCCACTATTATGATAAGGTTGAAAATCTATCGCAGAAATTTGACAGATTGTGGCAACTTGATCTGTACTCAATTGTTTACAAGTGTGAATAGCAACCGTTCTCACTACGCAATAAGTTTAACCCTAATAAAACAATGTGATAAATACGCCACACTTTACTACGCCATCAAAACCTAATATTAACTATTCAACTTAGAATTGATGACCATACCGTTTACTTTACCTACCTGTTGTAGTTTCTATAAACCAATCTAAAACTTACAGGTTAACTTCGTTAGGTCTAAGTGGTCTGATAGATACGTTGAGAGCCCAACCTTAGGCAAAATTGTTTACTGCGTAACTTGTTTTAATATTGCCGTTTAACCTTTAGAGAGAAGGTTATTTTGTTTTTGAATGAGATCATCAAATCTATATTAATATTGTCAAGCTGAAACGTTTGTTTGAACGCGTATATCTCAGGAACTACTGGAACGATTTGAAAAATTCCCTAAGTGCTAGATAGCCCATAAATCAAGGATGTATGTACGGCTCTCTGTCCTGGCCTGCAATCTAGTTTTACGAGAGTTTCAGAGAAACGTCACGCACCCGAATAAAAAGTAGCCTATAGACTTTCTTGCTGAATAGGCTATCACACACTGAAAAACACACACGTGTAAAAACACATACGTGTTTTTAGCCCTACGCATTTCAGGGCCGCGGTAAAGCTCTTTCAAACAATTCCGTAATCTATGGGTCAAAAGTGAATTCCGGAGTGGAATGTTTCCAAATTGTTAAATTGGTTTATGCTATACGAAATTAGGGGTCAGTTCAATAGTCACACGGTATTAGCAGCCAGTCTTACATTTGAAAGGAGAATTAGTTCATTTTGTTCTATCGTATTTTTTGAAAGCGCACCAATACATTTGATTGAAAGCTACAATAAAAAAAGTTTCATTGACATTTAATGCAGAACTACTTAAATACGAAGCCCAAACTTATATTTAAACGCCCTTTCATGTCCAAACCATCAATTAGTAGACAACATTGATTACTTCGACATCAAAAATTTTCAGGCTAGCCCACTTTAATTGCTCGCGTGTGTAATTCATAAAACGAGCAGGTGGCATACATTATGACGTCATCAATGACGGCCTCGACCTTGGAAAAACTTACACGCACGTACATAATACATCTAAGCATGTATTCACACGCATAGTTCCTTGTGAAACGCTCTGTATAAGACGCAGGTGCGATCCATTATAATTAATTACACAAAAGGCATTATGTTCGTGCATGTGATGTAGAACAAATGAAAATCGTTATATGGTGTAATATGTTGTACTGGGATTAATTTAATTAAAAGGCCCCTGCTACTATGTAGCTTTACTTGACTATACTCGTGTATGGAAAAACAAGTGAGAATCCTACTTCGATGGTTACATTCTAAAATAAGTTTTCAGGCACAGTCATCATGAACTATTGAGACTTCATAGATTTGTCATTGTTTATACGTCAAATATGTAAAGAGAACGGATCATTATTATTATCATCATTAAAGTTCTAGATAGCTAGCTATCTGACAGATAATGCCAAAGATTTTTTTTTAATTTACTTTACTTTCCTATTGCGTTATAATTATATCAACTTGTTACTGTCTCGTTGGTCTAGTGGTCGCATAGCCGACTGCTGATCACGAGCAGAGCCGGATTAACCTTAAGGCAGATTAGGCAACTGCCTAGGGGCCCAGCACCGACAGGGGCCCCGCCCACAGCAATACAGTCCGCAAAAAAAGTTTTATGGATCGAACGAAAATGATAATCAACAAAACTATTTTTTTTTTCAACGCATGTAACACTTTATACATACAAAACCATCTAATATCTAATATTAGCACTAATATAATCCTTCGGAACGCAACTAGACTTCATTCACGTTGGGGGAATTCCCGATTCGTTGGGTGCTTTCTGTAAGCTTTCGTAGCGTTATAATAATTTGTAGCCTAATAGTTCACAAACTTTTGAAATACCTACGTAATCTTTAATTACAATATGTGATATGAGTTTTGCGATTGTAAGGTAAATTAAAAAAGTTTTAGTGTGCTCTGTGTTTGAAGACTTACGATTTTCACATACACCCAGTGGCGTAGCTACGAAGGGGCTGGCCGGGGCAGTGCCCCGGGGCCCCTGAATCATTACCAGAAAATTACAATCGCACTGAACTTTTCAAAGTTACTCTCATTTTTACATTATATAAAGACAGGTTGCAAACCGATTTTTGCAAAAATTTCGCGCTCGCTTCGCTCGCGTCCTCTATTTAATTCCTGTTCTTCTTTTTGGCCACTCAACTAAAAAAATCGCGCTCGCTTCGCTCGCATCCTCCAATTACATCCTACTGTTTTTCTATATTTAGTCCTTTGATACCCTGAGAACAACTTGAGGGCATTTTTCAAAAAAGTCGC
>NWSH02000329.1:4303393-4328653 GCA_002382865.2 Heliothis virescens | reverse complement strand
AAAAAAAAAAAAAAAAAAAAAAAAAAAAAAAATACGGTCGAATTGAGAACCTCCTCCTTTTTGGGAAGTCGGTTAAAAATACATCACATGAATTACTTAGTCAGTCAGAGTAGGTAAGAAAAGGGGCCCGAAAATTGTATTGCCTACAGGCCCATGATAGGTTAATCCGGCCCTGATCACGAGGTCTCGGGTTCGATTCCCGGGACGGGTCGAAATCGCTTTGTGAGTTTTCGAAACTTTTACAAAGCAGCCCGGAGTTGGAAGTTGGTGATTGATTCACCCGTGCATCGGAGCGCACGTTAATGTCGGTCCTGCGCCTGATCTCTCTCCGGTCGTGTCGGATTGCCGTCCCATCGGGTTATGAGAGTAAGGGAATAGGGAGTACACCTGTGTCTGCGCAAATGCTTGTGCACTATAATATGTCCTGCGCAGCTGGCTGATCTCCTTATATGAGAACAGCCCCCGTGGCCGGCAATCGGCTAAGACGCCATCATATCAACTTGTTAAACTGGCCCTAAATATTTTACATAGGTGAAAAAGGCAATCCCTTATAACCGAAAAGAATGCATTTTTCCTTTCTTTGAGTCATAAAGCCGTATAATTCTCACATCATACATAATTTTATCCGCAATAATGGGCCATTTCTTTTGAAACAAAGCATTTTCATCCAAAAGCCTCCATTGTGCCCTCAGTAACAGTTTAATCTCATCAAATATGCACATGTATGAATATATTATTGAGCTCGATATTGGGCACACATAGGGTTGTCGAAACAAAAATAAAATATTAAAAATATCTCGAGTTCACATTGTGAGGTTGGTAAAAAGGTCAGGGGTTGTGAAAATAATATAGGTTTGTCCCCGCGGTTCTTCTGTTCTTAAAAATATAATCGTATGTATTAATTTGAAATGTAATGTTCTTCAGGGCTTAAAATGCATTCATTAATTTTACAAGAAAATTATGATGTGGCTAACTTTTTCACTTGGTTTTTCCTGCTGGTACAGACTGGCACATCAATTTATCTCAATATGTCAAATGTCTTCAATAGTTTTTCATCTTTATCACAATAGTGGAAGGTTAATGTTATTTAACAATTCGGGTACGTTGACCAGCTGGCGCCTATATTCTAATCTATGCACCTCAACCAAACATAGACCTTTAAAATAGTACTATAGATATGAAACCTATTTATTTGCAATCCAATTTCATTCAAAACAAAATCACGTTCCCATTTATACTTAAACTCAACTTGATACCTACAGAGATACATAGGAAAAATCTCCAGTGTCGGCAGAACACTATTCACGACAACTGCAGATTGCAGCTTATGTAAAAATGTTTCTATTCCAGTAAAGTGGTTTGTTTGTATAGTTTGTTATTTAACACTCGCTGAATAGAAATTAAATTGAGTCTATTGTAGAAAATTGATTATTATATTTATTTTGTTTGTGTAACTATCTCTTTTCTGACCCTGAACTTTCAAGCATTGATCACTATGCTTGTTGGTCTAGTAGTAGATTCCCAGGTCGGGCCGTAATCGCTTTGTGGATTTTAAGTTTTTTTTACTTTCACTAAGCAGCCCAGAGTCTAGAATTTGATGATTGATACACGCAAATGACGATTCTGCATCTGATCTCTCTCCGGTCAACACGGATTGCCGACCCATCGGGCTACGAGAGTGAAGGAATAGAGAAAGCACGTGTGCCTGCGCAAATGCTTGTCCTGCGCAGCTGCGGATCTGCTGAGGCAGAACAGCCGCTGTAGGCTAGAATCAGTCTGGAGTCTGGACACCATACCTCTTTATATTCTTTCTTAGTTACCTAATTTAAAAATCTTCTACGTGCAACCCTGAGCAACTCACGCCTCAAGTATTAATCAGATTGCGAACTTACTATGAGAGTAAGTGCGGGTATCATTATCACACTTACGCAACTAACTCGCAAGAGATGCCTTGTGTTAGCTATTCACTTAATTAAACTCGCACTTCCTTCAACCTTTAACTGGAAGTTTTTCAAGAAATAGATACCTTTATTAGCTACTAGTTTGTATTTGAGACTTGGAAAGTTTCAGAGAATTTCAATGTGTAATCAAATATACCTACTTAATCTTTTTTCAATATGTATTCAGTTAATTTATAGCATATACTACTCCTTAAGGGGAGGTAAGCTATACACATTTATTCAATTACTGTATAATTTATGTATGAAACTGTTAGATAAAAAAGAACTTAGAAACATATGACTGCAATAGCGCCTTGAAGTAACCTACCCTAACAAAAAACCTGGACAGAAAAATATATGGTAAATAATATAAAGCAGTGTGTGTGGTCAGACAGGCAGTCGCTCCATGTAAAACACTGGTTCTCAGCTGCATCTGGTAAGACTGTAAGCCGACCCCAACGTAGTTGGGAAAAGTCTAGGCAGATGAATTTAGCAGTGTGTATTTCTGTCAGAATGAACAAACATACATCTATAATAATATAATATCTATATGAAGATAGATACCTGAAATAATTACTGTAGCAGAAGTAATGGGTATTAATAATAAATTCGTGAATATTGGTACTTCGGCAACATCAAGCCTGCGTATAATCGGATTGAGAGCACTCTTGTATTATTACGGGAAAATTTTACTCTTTTTAATATCCGAATGATCTGCCAATATATTGGTAAAAGTAATATTTATCTTTTATTTTAGCATTTTCATATTATGGAAAAGCAAATATAAATAAAATAATAACGAAATTATTAATCATCTTTGTGTAGACATGTTATTAAAGAAAATACATATATCATTTTGATTTGTAATTTATATTTCTTTTGGTTCTCTTTATTTGCAAGTATGTGTAAGAAGGTTCTTATCAAACAAGGACAACTGAAGACCACACTGAAGACTTTTAGTCGGCCGATAGTTGGTTCAGACTCATAAATCAGTATAAAGATGAATGGTAGTATGCTCATTGCAATGATAAGGTAATTTGCCGATATAAGATGACTAAAAATTAAGACTGATTCTGCGATTTTCTTTTGAAAAGCTGTTGGTCTACCAATGAACCGACTGTCGGCCGACTGTTTAGTCTGCAGTGTGCGAGAACGCTTACCGTTTTTAAGGGTTCCGTACCCAAAGGTTAAAACGGGACCCTATTACTAAGACTCCGTTATCTGTCTGCAGGGCCTGATTAACCCTTAGGCTAATTAGGCTGCAGCCTAGGGCGCGAGGATCGGGGGGGCGCGGTGAAATCGTATCTTCGCAAGCACTATAGATCTACAGGGTTACTTGTAACTCGACGTATATCCGGAAAGAGGTGATAGAAGGGCCCAAGAGCAACAAATTAAGCCACTCTTACCTCTGAGCAAAGTTCAGTGGTTTCCGAGATATTGGCAATTTTTGGATTTTTGGAAATTTACCCAAAATTCGACATTCAAGCTTAGACCTGTTTGGCCATTATTACACCATTTGAAAACCTTCTGACTAATCCTCTCAAGCTTACACACTTCTCTGCCTCATAGAATGTTGAAATCTAACAGTATTGGATTGGGTAGCGTCGATTTTATACATGGACGATTTGGTTATGGGCGCAAATTAGTAAGACACATACAAAACAAAAATTGCGAAAATCTCGGAAACCACTGAACTTTGCTCAGAGGTAAGAGTGGCTTAATTTGTTGCTCTTGGGCCCTTCTATTACCGTCTTCTGGATATACGTCGAATTACAAGTAACCCTGTATATCTACACATAAACAACATATTTCACATAAACCGAGAAAAAACACTTAAATTAAATGCAGTGAAACTGAAAGATGATTGATCTGAAAACGCCTGACGGCCTCGCGATTTTAACGAAACTTGGCACAATTATTATTCATACTCCTGAGCTGGTTATAGTATACTTTTTATCACGCTAAAATCAATAGGACCAGAGCAGTGAAGGGAAATGTTGGAAAAACGCACTGTCGCTGGCATAAGCGACATGATCCGCGAACGAAGTCGCGGGCAGAAGCTCGTTAACAATAAAACTCGTTACACTCATAAATTATTTGATAAATTGCCTCACTTAATTCAACGGTTTTTTTCACTGCGAAGTAAAGAGGCCTCGCCAAGGGCGGATACAGGGGGAGTAGTCATGGGGTTCATGACCCCCCTTTTTTTATATTGATGGGAAATCATCAGTATGACCCCTCCCGCTGTGGGTGACAGCGGAAGGGAGTGTCAGACTTTTACTGACTGAAACCCACCGTGTTCCTTCGGGAGTCCTTTGTGTGCCAGGGCCGCGGTAACTCTTTCGAACAACCCGCAGCCCCGACGGGCTCTGGNTGGGAAATCATCAGTATGACCCTCCCGCTGTGGGTGACAGCGGAAGGGAGTGTCAGACTTTTACTGACTGAAACCCACCGTGTTCCTTCGGGAGCCCTTTGTGTGCCAGGGCCGCGGTAACTCTTTCGAACAACCCGCAGCCCCGACGGGCTCTGGCCCTAGTGGGCCCCGCAGGGGTTTGCTGACACTCTCTGAGGGGCGCGTGGAACAACGCGCGCCGGCGACACGGGCCTGTCGTCTCTCAGGAGACGGAAGGACCCCCTGTCACAAAAGTTGGATCTGCCCTTAGGCCTAGTGCACATTTGGTCTAGCGCCACCACTGACTATAAATCATGTTAACTTTTTAATTTACGAACAAAGACAAAAGTAAGTAATATATGGTGGGGGCGCGTCCTGATTATTAGCCTAGGGCGGTCAGAACTCTTTATTAGCCGCTGTCTGTCTGTGTCCAGGCTGTATCTCATAAGCTGTGACAGCTAGAAAGCTGATATTTTCACAAATGATGTATTTCCGTTGCCGCTATATTCCAATTCGCACTTGGCCGGTTTTTTTTCTTCACTTTAACTACAAAGAGTATTGTAATATCATTAGCTCGGTTCTTATCTGATTAACTTAATCCTAATTGAGTTCAGCGAGTTAATTCTTACGTTTCTGTTCACTTCAGTGAACAGTCAAGGGTTCAATTAAGCAAGAGAGTTCTAATTCAATACTATTTAGTTAAAATATATTATAGATCAGAGATTAGTTTGATGAAATACATAGATAACAATACTGTAATGAATTAGAGTTGTTATGATACTATTGTCATTAAAAATAAACTATAGAAAACTGGAGTATTGTTTTTAGAGTTAATTAAGAAAACAGTTTTCGATTATTCCGTATTTCGTAATGGGTCTTTCAATATCTGTATTATTTCTTAAAAGTAGACGTATATAAGAGTAAGTTATTACAGATATTCGCCATTGATTAATCAATCAATCCTAGTATTTTCTTATAAGCTTAAAAAAAAAAAATAATAATAATATTGTTTCAAAGATTTATAATAAAGAGATGATTAAACCGACCCCATGTCAATGCACCCGAGTGCACATCGTTATTATTTATGAAAAAAAATTCATGATGCAAAATACATATTATTTTCCCATTCTTTTACCAATAAATTTTCCATAACAATATCAATTAAAAACAAGCTACAAAAGACAATTAAATAGGGTGATGCAGATGCGACCTACATGCGGGTAGTTGTAAAACGTTAAGTGGGGCTTGCAAAGTGGGACGGATATCGCACTGGGGGGAATAAGTGCTTTCTTTATAAGTGAAGATAATTATGTAGCTATGATTTATCTAGTAGTACTTTAAATGGGAATTTAAAGTACTACTACTATTTAAAGTAATTTATTATACTAGAAAGCATAGGTATAGTAGTAACTAAGTAAAGTGGTTTTTTTTGGAGCATTTTAAATTTTATTCTGAATAGATATCATGACATATTTTACGTCACTGCTAAGGACACTCCTATATATGCATCCAATGTATATACGCAACTGAAATACTGCAAGGCAGATTTAGAAAAATAGGCTTGTTCGATCACAGCCTAAACACAAAACTAAAAAACACAGCTAAAAAAGTAGTTAACGAAAGTCACTGTCAATCTTACGTGACACTTCGTCCCTTCCACACAATAATAAATTACGAAAAACAAGTGAATTTCTAATTGAATGTTTACTTAATAATCCATTAAACAAATAACTGAAATTCATTTCACCTTATCTATCAAACCACCAACGCTACCCTTGAAACAAATGACGACACACCTATAAATAAACACATTCTTACCCCGTATTTACTCTCAATTGAATAACAATTGAGCTCATCAATATATTAACATAATGTTTAATAAAACAGCTATTAATACCTATATTGTGGGTATAAGTAGGGTGGACCTGACGTCATATGTCCCAGGACTAGATCTGACATGTTGTTTTCTAATCAATGGGATGGCTACCGCCCACATGTCCTATTAAAATCACCGTGAATGAGTCTATAGGGTGTGGGTGTGCCCCATATATTAAGTTAATTTCGATGGCACCTGTTACTTGGTTGTGGGTTGAGAGAAATGGCGAAAATGGATACTGTTTTGATTTTCCTTAATCTTCATAAAGGCTTTTGTATTTTGAATTTTATTGCTACTTAGATTAGGTTCAAAACTGCCTGTGCTAAAACAGCTGGTACCGTCTTTTTGTTGTTCATAAATCACTACAATTTTGAATCATATTCCGTGAGAATACTTTTTAGTTTTACCTTATCTTGTGGGGATTATAGTGTGGGATAGCAATGACGTCATCATAGCTCTATGATGGTGAAAATGACGTCAAACATATGCTATTTTTATTTGAAAACCAATCATAGGTTACAGAGTAGGTGGGTGATAAATACATGACAATAGTTTCATGTCTATTTGCAGATTTCAGATTTTGACGCATCTTTAAGAAAAAAGTCAGTTATTTAAAGTAGGTTGAAAATCAGCACTTTTTGCAGGTACGTTTTTACAAAAGACAGACCCCTAAAACGTCTTTCACCACTTCCTATGTGTTTTCTAGGAAGAAGAAATGGTGGAAAAAACTCCCCAGCAAAACGAACTCCCAAGTAAAGGCAAATATTGCTTACAATTTAAAAATAAAACATTGAACTTAGCACAACATTTCAAAAACCTTCATTTAGAACGATAATATTATTTTCAATCTGAAATGGTACAAAAACGCTTCGCTCTTTAGCGTAGAAAACTCATTATTCAGAACAAATGTTAATGCCCCCGATTTACCTTCATTTACCTTTATAATTACACGAGTGGCCAATTCTACGAGCTTTTAGGGGCTACTATTAAAATAATCATCAAGCCATTTTCGGCCATTTTGATCGTTTTTGTTGCTTTGTTTGAAATTCAATATCGCATCAGTACTTCTTTATAAAAACGATATCGAATACTTTTTTGTTTCTTCATAAAGAGTTATATTTTAGTATATTCCACGACATCATCATAAAATAATATGATCGGTGAGATTTTTTAAATTGGTTTTTACCCTAAAGGCTCCGAAACTTCTGAACCGATTTGAAAATGCTTTTCATTCTGTAGGCACCATTATTATTAATTTATAATTACATTATTAACAAGAGCTATATTTTATCCAGACACTAGAGAAGTTCCCCGTTCAAGTTCAAATATTTTATAAAAGTCAGAAGGTTTCTCCAAAACTATAGGCAGACTGTAAGTCAATAACTTAAATGAAAGTTAAACTTACCCCAATTTAATCAACCCGAATTGATAACATCAAATATTGTAATGGTTAAGTAAAGAAAGCCTCAAAGCGAAGGTCATCTATCACCTGGATACGGAAAGTTGTAACTTAATAGTACATGTACTACAAATACGACATTTTGTACATAAATAAATCTAATAAGAAAACCCGGTTTGCTTCAGCTGTTTAAAATGTTTAAGAATGGATATCGTCAATGCCTATGGTTGAAATTCATCGACAAATTAAGGTTTAAACTGTGTATATAAGAATACTTTTAGTTAAGGTAATAAATGTATATTTGTATAATATAAATGAATAAAATAATCGATAAATCGCGTTGTAATAAAATGTTTACTTTCTGTGGCTTTATTATTTTTTACACGAAATGTAATCAGACAAATGAAGATCATATTATTATTCTTTTTTAACCGACTTCTTGCAAAATAGTTGTTTTGAGGCTCCCTCTTCCTCTCTACATTCTGATCAAGAATTATTACAAATACTATTCTCGCTAATCACCTTTTTTACCAAACATTAAAATAGGAAGTAGTATGGGTATGAAAGCCCGTCAGGCAGACAGACAGAATTACTTTATCGTTCATAATATTAGAAAGTTATTCAGTCGTGTGTTGACAGTTGACCCCAGTTAATAATTTACAATAATTCCATTCTACAATATTATACAATTTGTCGAACGACTGACCGCCAGAAGCATTGGAGTGAACATCTCCTAATTTGGAACTTTCGCTCCAAAATAAGCAGAGGTCTGCCCGCAAAACGTCAAATAGAGAAGTCCCTGCTTTGAGCAATCAACCAGTGGTTTATTACATTATGAAGTTAACTTACACTGGATTTCTATATTCCATCTATCCATTAATTTACGATTAGATATAATTTTGACATTGACTTCATATAAATTATGTCGAATTTCCATCTCTATAAATAGCTTATACAATTCACGTTAAACACGAATAATTCAGACTTGAAAGATAAAGAATTTAAAAGAAAATAAAACTATTTGTGATGTTTTTTTCTAACAACTACAATGTAAAAAATAAAATGTCTTAAAACATGACAGCTTTCAACAAGTCTTGGGATCAAACCCGGGTTGAGCTAATACCTCATTTTATTTGTTTCGTTTTATATTACAGGGCTGCAAAACCCCAGGGATAGGAAAACCGTAACCTTGACAGCTCGTTATTAAAATAAAGAAATATAAGAAAAATATATATTTACGTAATTTTGCTTTCAAGCAATCAACCCTATTTTTGAATGAATATTTTCGGGCAAAACAAATCCCCTCAAGAAAAAACACTGAAACAAAAGCCAAGGCATCCGTCATTATAATCGAAATCATCCAATTGGGCACTCTGGACTAATTAGGGTGGGCTTAATTGAGGAAAATTACAAAGGAAACAACATCTTCTGTACGAAGGAATATTGTAATAACAGTGTTCGGAAAATGTATTTATTTTGACGAGAAAATTAGCCCCTATTTCATTTGTCATTATTTTTCATTAGAAACTACTAACCATTTGTATATCTTAATTATAAGTATACAGCTCAGTTTACTTAATTTACACTTTCCAAAAAAGGATGAACTGAATAATATCCATTAATATTCACTATTATCATCAAAATTATTTCCTAAAATACAGGTTACATTGTTTTCAGACCATTATACCGACATACACACAAAATATTAATTTTAGACGCCGTAACAATAGGCGGTTCTGCTACGCCGTAGCCCGTAGCAACTGACTACGACGTAACGCTTCGGCGAACACTTTGTGTAGGCCTTAATGGTCTTTTCCATATATATGTATGGACTTTGCCGTTTGTATCTTTAGAGACGATGTTATGTATTTTGTTTACCCTAATAAGTATTTTTCGTGCAACGCAGAATATACTCGTAACTATCGTACTATAACAAACAAAAATACACATAATGTATGATTTGGTCAACAAGACTTTTTCTATGTACGTGAGTAAATAGGAGGGAACTAAATTATTTTTATTACTATATCGACAAGCATAGTGTATTATCAAGCCAAAATATGCCGTAACAGTTAAACAGACACATTTTAAATTCTCATAGTGCAATGAACTCACCCGCATCAAATACTCTGATAAAATCTTATCAAATACTGTCTGTCAATAAAATTAGCACTGTTTTAGAACCTCGACATTGGTAGAATAAAAAGTAACAACACTGGCAAAACAATTTTTTTTGGCTGTTCCAAAATAAAAAATAGAAAAGCTATACTATACAATTTTACACTGCAGAATAAAAACTTATCTCTGCTCCCTTCTCCCAACGATTGATAGGTTAATTGAATTATTTTTAGTTTAATACCGAACATACATAATACATAGGTGTATACTTTAGATGTTATGGAAGAATGTAACTTGTCAGATGACGACAGATAGAAGAATATGGAAGAAAAAACATGCTGCGCTGACCCCAAATAGTTAGGATAATGGCAGGAAGATGAAAATATTTCATAATCCTAATTTGATTTCCTTTTATTATCATGCCTATATTACCACGCCGAATGGCAAAATAAAGTCTTAATTATCTTAACCTAAAATTATTTTACATGAATTTTAAGTTAACATGCTTTATCTTATCGCTGCTTTCACATATCTCATTTATACCTATACCATCATCATGGTGATTTCGGTCTTTATACCACACTAGCCGTTTTCCCGCGGTTTCACTCGCATCCCGTGGGAATTACTGCCCGTACCCGGATAAAATATAGCCTATGTCACTCGTGGATAATGTAGCTTTCGAATGGTGAAAGAATTTTTAAAATCGGTCCAGTAGTTTTTGAGCCTATTCATTACAACCAAACAAACAAACAAAGTTTTTATCTTTATAATATTAGTATAGGTTACCCACTAGGCCAGTACGAGCTATGTAGACTTCGTTTAGGAGTATACGTAGTCTATACGAGTATAACACTGTTTACAAACAAAACACCATCAAACAGGCATGCACATTAGCAAATTAGTAGTTTACGTTAACAGCTAGCCTGTTAGATAACTCCCACATAGCAATACATTATGGGCTTTTGGCTACTACATGGCTAGTTTGATTAATCCTGGTCTGAGCTACGTGCTAAATTACATAAAGTGTACGAGTACATCCGTAGATGGTTTTCGACATTGTATACTGTAAGTTCGGTAATGATACAAAGTGAGAATTTTAAGTGTACTTAATAAAATAATAGTTTTTGGTTTGAATAGTAAAACGTGTCAATAACTGTCACATATTAAAAAAAAAACAGTTTTTTTCCAAATTCTGAATCAACCCCGATCCCGTTCACAAAAATAAAAAAAAACACGTTTTATTCAAATATCAATAGATCAAAGAGTACAATCTTTACAAAAACTTTTTTTGAAAACATAAATATACTTTCAGCTGTTGCCTGAAAACCTACAAGCTTGACAAATTCCAGTTAAACATGCAATGGTTTGAAACAAATTGTTAAAAAAACTTTGAACATTACCGATCGCTCTAAATATAAAAACATCT
Source organism: Heliothis virescens (assembly GCA_002382865.2). Classification (NCBI taxonomy): domain Eukaryota; kingdom Metazoa; phylum Arthropoda; class Insecta; order Lepidoptera; family Noctuidae; genus Heliothis; species Heliothis virescens. Next base: position 4,317,502 of record NWSH02000329.1, on the reverse strand, counting down.
TTATGCCGATTACATTCGAATACGTTTTCATAATAATATTTTCTTTCAAGAAATTCTCTCAAACATAATATACTTTTATTTAATATACCTTTTTTGTTTTTCAGCATGAAGTGATTTGATTTATAAAATGGGCTGATGTTATTTTTCCAAGTGAAAATTGCTTGCGCGGAATATATGTAAACTAGATCTAGACTAATATTATAAAGCTGAAGAGTTTGTTTGTTTGTTTGAACGCCCTAATCTCAGGAACTACTGGTCCGATTTGAAAAATTCTTTCAGTGTTATATAGCCCATTTATTGAGGAAGGTTATATAGGCTACTTTTACGTGTGTACTGTACGTTTGGTGCGTGCAGTAGTTCCCACGGGAGAGCGGGTGAAACTGCTGGTGGAAGCTAGTAATATATAAAATGCTTAAAGTTGTATTATATTATAGCTACGTAAAGGCCTTATAGGAAAGAAAGTTATTAAAAATGCCAAAATTTTCACATCTATATTATAAATACAAAGCACAAGTAGGTACTTAGATGTGCAGAATGTAGATATGTCTAAGTACATAGGTACTCCGTTGAATGGCTTATTATACTTAGCTCTATTTGAAGTGGTCGTAACCTCAAGCTAGATTGCTATCTACAAGCGAGATATAAAAGCCTTCGCTTAAGTTCTTCTACGATGCTAGATCTTAAAGGGCCTTATTAAACGCTTTTGATAAGAAAAAGACCTGTGTAAAAGTCTATGTGTATGTATACAGGATTTTATCCAAATTAAAGTATTTTTTTCAATTACGGCAATGGTATTCGGACTGAATTGATTCTGTTTCTCTTTCATATGCTTATTGCTGAAGTCTTTAGCGATTAAATTAGTTTATAGATTGTTATATTGATATAACAAATAGCTTAAAAGAATATAGGGTAGTTTCTATCTACCCGAACGCAAATATTATTTCCCACGGGACGAATAATTTAAAGTTTTTTTTAGTATACTTAAGTATTATTTTCAAGGCAATATTGTGAGAGCTAAAAGTAAACGTAATCAACTCAAAGGCTGAAACGACCTTCCTGGTTACAATTCATACATAATTCAGGGCTGAGCAAAAACGGACCATGATACTTAATGTTAGGGTACATTTTTACTTATATCATAGCTTTAACTATTTCTTCATTTTGGTACCAGATTTGGACTTTGCTTCGTGTAATGTTTTGCTGAATATAATGTTGTAATGTACTCCTTGTGGGTGTGTTGTTATAGACCCTAATCTAGTAGTAGAATGGTGACACAAGGAGTTTAGACTCACACGGAGCGAAATCTCTTAATTTTGCCGAGTCCATTTTTTTTCAAGTTTTGACACGAATATAAATCCATTTTAAGTACTTTTTTTATGCTGTGAGTACAAAGTGTACCAAAACTTTATTATCACTGATGAGATCAGTCATCTGCGCAGGACATACAATTATAGTCCTTCGACCAGTCGCGTTGACCAACGGTCTGGACGACATCATTACAAAACCGCTTAACAATTAAACAACTTCTTTATCTTAAGCACTGTCAACAAATCTCCGTTTAAACTACGATTAACAATAGCGCCAACATTCATACGATAACAATTGTCATGAGTTACTATGCAGTTCTAACGGAATGCTTAATGGTGGCGGAATGACCTCGTTTGTACTGAGATAGGCCGAGCGAAGAATAGGGACGAAGTCGTCGTATACGGGTATACTAACCCGGATATTAAGTGTTAATAATAGATATGTGTATATAAGTTTGTTTATTGCGCTTCTCCAACCATTTGCTTGGCCTTTTCTCAACTATGTTGGTATCGGCTTCCAGTCTAACCAGATGCGGCTGAGTACCCGGGTTTTACATAGACCGACGGCCTGTCTGACCTCTTCAAAACAGTTACGCGAGCAGCGATACTCCTTGGTAGACCAAAGATGTAAAACTGACGGCCAGTGCTTTCCGAAACATAGAGAAACTCGGCATAACATTAAGTAGATCAACGGACCGACCGCGCCAAGTGTGTTTATGTAAATGTGAGTGTAAATTCATGTATTTGTTACGCTTCAACGATCAAATAAAACGAGATGAAAGGACATTGTTTTATGTACATACATCATTCGCCTGAAAACCATGGAAATATACTTGTAAGTACCTAATATTGTGAATCACCTGTAGATTCCCACAAGTTCATACCAACGTAATAATGATTCTAAATATTTTTACAGGTCTATATTAATCGTAATAATGTGAACGTCACAGGGTGTGTTTATGAATGAAAAACACGATATCTTAGCTCCTAAAATGTAACAAATATGACAAACATAATTTGAATCATTCGCAGACACGAACAAGTCTTCAATGTAAATAAATATTTTGCGTGTATACTGAAATAGGTTATTTCAGTAAGTCACGATTACATTAGTAGGCGTTCGTTCATGATACTGAGGATAGGTATAATTTTACATTGTTTACAGTACTGGGTTTGTCGTGACTCCCTCAACTCCCTCCCTCTTACTAGGTAATATTTTAAAGCCTTTTTTAGTCAGTCTACTCGTCTGCTTCGTCATGTCATCATCATCTGCCTAAGATGCTGCGACTGCTAAAGATGGTCAAATGACAGCCGGGACCCACTAGTTTATCGTACCTTCCGAAACACGGAAGAATTCGTTATGAAAAGATGGTCACCCATCGACGGACCGACGGTGCCAAGTGTTGCTTACCTTTATGATTGTTCGATCCGCGCGGCTTTGACTTAGCCACAACTAAATCTGCGAACCGATTTAGGCCCATTATATGTTGATAGTCAGAATTATCACCCAGTAGATACCCTAAGATTGCCACCACAGATGGAGTAGGCCCCGGGAGAGATGGCGGGACAACCTGGACGATTACACCCGTGCTTGGTTTGACATTTGATAAATGAGAGGTATGGAAAAGAAATGGAAGGCTTTTGCCCATCAGTGAGGCAGTTGAAGCTAGGATAAAAAGTAGTTAAATAAACTAAAATATGGATCATAAAATACTTAAAAAAAAAAATCCGTCGCTGCATCTGGATAGACTGGAAGCCGACTCCAACATGGGTGCATGAAAACGCGTGTGCGAAAGACACCGCTGCATATTGGTAGTTATTTCTAAATACTTCTGGTCCAATAATAAAGGTTATAGGCAGTAGTGACGTCATATCGTTTATGCAAATAATATAAACCCGATGCTAATCAGAATGATATGCGAGATAACTATGATGGAAGAGATGTCATAAGCTTAGATTAGTAAGAGCTTTTGTTTTGCTAACAAATATGAATGTTGTTTCAGTTCTATTACATTTGACATGATTTTTATTGTTATAAAAATTACTTATGTTAAATAAATTCAAATGATTGACAATAAAATACAGATTATTTGTCGGTGTGATATTTCAAATAATCCATAAGAAAAGAGGAAGTACAGTGATTCCCATCATTATAATTCAATCGATATTGTAAAAGCTGCTAACTCGAGGAAAAATAACGTTCATTTATTATACATTTTATCGTAGATAGTTTTTCTAAAAAATAGTTAATTTTACGAATAATCATCTGCAATTAAACAACGTTAAAAGATTCCTAATTACCCGGACACTTGTACCAATGTTTACGTTTGTAGAGAACCGCGCGCTCCGCCACCGGTAGCAACAAACAAATCAACAGCTCCAACACAATTAGTGTCCAATGTCCAACAACGCTGTTGTTAGCCCAACAACCACCTAACTAGTTGCTAGTTTACGAAACGACCGCCTACGGGGTATATATCTAGGTTTGAAGAGTTATACTGTGGAGATATATGGAACGCGACCAACTATTCCATTACTTATTTCATTCCTGAAAACCACTTCGATCGACCACAAGACGATCAAAATTAACGACAGCACATAAATAAATGGTTCAACTTCACCAATTAACAAACCAACGGTTCCCGAAGCCATAATAATCAACAACCACATCGCAGTTATTAAACTAGCAACATCAATTTACGAAAGACCTCGGCGAATAAAATCCCAACGATTTAGAAAATTTAGGGATATTCCTCGCCACATAAATCAAGTTATACTGGCGCAAATATGAACGTCTATGGGTATGTTTACGTATAATCACGTGGTCGCACTCACCGGCCCGAGGCTGTCGAAGCCGTGGCGCAGCGCCAGCTGGTGAGCCTCGTCGTGCTGCACCGAGCGCTTGAAGCGCACCAGGAACGTGTTGGTGAAGACCTCGCGGGACGCGGCGGCGGCGATGACCAGCGTCGCAGCCAAGCATTGCAACCACATGTTCGCGCTGTGGCCGACAGCGGCTGACTGAGGACCCATCGCTGCTGACGTCACCACATATCGACCCGCGCCCAGCGCATGCGCCAGCCCGACCATTCAAGCACGCTCCCCTAGGCGACGTCCAGCCTTTTCACAGATTATGAAAGGATGGCTCGCGCCGCCACTACCATTGTTTTGGACGAAACAACCTAGATTCATGCTGTTCCGTTTAGCGCGACCCCATCTTGTAGCTGACCTTGATCACAGTAAAATGGCTTCGAACTGTAATTTACATTAAGAGCCGTCTGCTGTGATAAGTGTTACTAAAAGCTTTACGCGTTGAACAGCATAGAGCTTGCGAGTAGGGATTGCAATCCGGTCCGGCGGATCCGGTAATCCGGCGGATCCGGCGTGTTTCTAGACCTACCGGATCCGGCACCAACGCACCGGATCCGGTGCCGGATCCGGTTAAACTCTAAATCGCGAAAAATACATTGGAAAAGGTACTAGTAATTCAAATACTCAAGAAAAAGAAGGTTATCGGAGAGTCAAAAGTAAAAGGAAACAGATTACATATGAGGAAATACTTAAAAATTAATGACTTCGTAAGAAATAGAGGGTTCTCCCTCTATTTAAAGGGACAAAATAACACTTTTCACATGGCTCNTAGGGATTGCAATCCGGTCCGGCGGATCCGGTAATCCGGCGGATCCGGCGTGTTTCTAGACCTACCGGATCCGGCACCAACGCACCGGATCCGGTGCCGGATCCGGTTAAACTCTAAATCGCGAAAAATACATTGAAAAAGGTACTAGTAATTCAAATCCTCAAGAAAAAGAAGGTTATCGGAGAGTCAAAAGTAAAAGGAAACAGATTACATATGAGGAAATACTTAAAAATTAATGACTTCGTAAGAAATAGAGGGTTCTCCCTCTATTTAAAGGGACAAAATAACACTTTTCACATGGCTCTAGAAGTAGGTGTCTGCAGGTCAGTTGATTGTGTTTATTTTGCCACCGACTTCTAGAGCCATGTTAAAAGTTTTATTTGGTTCCTTTCAGTATTTTGTGAAGTTGGTTATTTCTTTTCAGTTTTTGGGTCTAAAACTATAGTATTTTAATACCCACTGTGGCAGTCGTAACCAATAATAAAGCCATAATCAACTCAATATCAAGTATTGAGTCGATGCTTGCCTGGAATGTTCATGAGTTGCCCTAGATTTCTCAGGGTGTCCATCTTCAGATTCTGACCTGACGAATATGGGACCGGTCAGACTTTGACTAAAACCCACCGTGTCCCTTCTGGAGCCTTTTGTGTGCCAAAGCAGCGGTAACTCTTTCGAACAATCCCGCAGCCCCGACAGGCTCTGGCCCTAATGGTTTTGTTGACCTATTTGGGGAACGCGTGGAACAACCAGCCCCGGATCTAGGGGGGGGCAAGCCGGGGCCTATGCCCCGGGCGGCAAGTTCAGGGGGCGGCCAAATGCATTATTTAGAAACGAATAGAAAACTTATAATTTACTTAACTTTGCTACAGAATAAATAAAAGAATTTTCACTCTTATTTTAGTATGACCATATCAACTCAACCGATACCCAGGGGCAGCACACGGAAAATGTGACACAATAATCGCGAGGCGCCTACCTAGGCGTATTCCAAAAAGCGCGCCCTTTCGCCCGTAGGAACGAAAGATCACGAACACACGGATGCGTGCAAAGTGCGAAGTGTGTTCGCGGATAACTTCGTCGTTTATGAGCCGATTTCGATATATTTTTTTATATGAAAGGGTCTGCTGCACATTGGGTCCCATTGTCATCAGGTCAGTGTCTGATGGTGGAAACCCTGAGAAATCGAAGGCAACTCTTGAAAATTGTAGTCAAGCATCAGGTGAAAACTTGAAATTTATTTGTATATCGAATGAATCTATATGACCGTGAAGATTTGGACCTTACCTGATGTTGGAGACGACAAAAGATCAGGGAACTTCACATCGGTGTATAGCAACTAAGTATTTGAGCTTATTTTTTACACCGAAATATGTTAAGACTGCCATTTCTGACCTGATAGCGAAGGTAAAGTGCAGTTAAGGGGACTCCTTAACGATTGATAGCAGCTACCTTGTATTTAGCTACATTATTGGTTACGTCTGCCACTGTGGGTATTAAAAATATTATAGTTTTAGACCCAAAAACTGAAATACTTAAAATAAAAAACTTTTTGCAAAAAAAAACAAAAACCGACTTCACAAAACACTAAATGGGATAAAATAAAACTTTTCACATGCAATGGCGTAGCTACTAAGAGGCTAGCCAGGGCAGCGCCCCGGGCCCCCCAAGCTCAGGGGGCCCCGAATCATTACCAGAAAATTACGATCACACTGAACTTTTCAAATTTACTGTCATTTTACAATAAATAAAGACAGGTTGCAACCCGACTTTTCCAAAAATTTCGCGCTCGCTTCGCTCGCGTCCTAGAGTTACTTCCTGTTCTTCTTTTTAGACATTAAACTAAAAAAATCGCGCTCGCTTCGCTCGCGTCCTCCAATTGCAACCTGCTGTTTGTATAAGTTTAGTCCTATCTCAAAATAACAAAAGAGGTCGCGCTTGCTCCGCTCGGGCATCTTGTTACTATTTTCTGCTGTTATACATGCTGTTAACATATAAAAAAAATCGCTTTTTTTTATTTGCCAACATCCTCCATCACCCGTCCAAAAAACAATCTGGGTATAGTAACTCGAGGAATGGTTCAAGTTTGGTCGAATCGACCCTTAGATAGTTGAAATAGTGAAATTATAAAGATGATAAAAGGAAAAATAAATATAAGTCGACGGGGGCGGCATATTTCAGTTTTTGCCCCGCCTAAAAAAAATTGAAGATCCGGGGCTGGCCACAACGCGCGCCGCCGACACGGGTGTGTCTCCTCAGTATCGTCTCCTAGGAGACGGAAGAACGATGTGCCACCAGAAAACTCACCGCGCACAGACCCACGCCTACGGTGCCCGGGAGCGTCTCTCGACACCCGGCGACCGTGTTTACCACCAGGTCCACAGCGGCGGCTGGGATAAGCGGCGCGAATTCGCAGTCGCTCCGCCGCTTCCTTCTCTAGCATAACTGCTCCACAGAAGGAGGCGACGGCATCCCATTCCCTCTCGCCCCTCACCATGGCTTGAACCACGGCTGGGCGCGAGAGTTTGCCGCCGCCAATTGCCGCCACGGGGACAGGCAGGTACCTCTCAAAGCAACTGTGCCCGGTGTGGACCCGTCATGCCGAAAGTGAGGGCCAAGTACATATACCCTCCAGCATATTTGCTAATCCGGCCGGATCCGGCCGGATCCGGTCGTATTCACGCCAATCCGGCCGGATCCGGCCGGATTGAAAATGATACCGGATTGCAATCCCTACTTGCGACGTTTAAGTGCTCAGCATTTACTTATTTCGATATCGATATGTTCAAAGATAAACATGATATTCCATTTCGCATGGGAAAACTCGACTTTGCGAAGTTGGGTTGAACTTTTCTAATCTCAGCAGAGAGCCGTGAGTTTAATTAACTTGATGGACAGGCTGTTATGAAATCGTGTTCTGCGAGTCTGCGGTTAACGTTTCAAGACTTTTAGGAAATTACTTACGTAATTACTAATGAGACAAGTTTTACAAGCAGCTTTTGCTTGTAAAACTTGTCTCATTAGTAATTTGTGTCTTTGTTTTTTTTAACGGAGCTTTCATATTTGTTGGTATATCGTATAATTATTTGTACCTACATTTATATATTTACATGTATACTACATGTTGAAATTTAAAAATGTATAATATACAAAACAACCCCTATTAGCTATATTTTGGTCATCGAATCACGCCTAAACGGCTGGGCCGACTTCGATATTTTTTTTTTCATGACGTGTTCGTTGTAGTCAGGAAAAAGTTCTTTATTTTTCTGATATGTTAAAAACATTTTAATAAAAATGTTGAAATGTCGCAGGTGAAACCGCGGGGGTAGTTCTCTTCGCGGGAATTTTAAAATAGGTACTTTCACATAGTCTGCAATGCGCGGGGGACTCTGCAGACTAAGCCTAAGATAGGTAAGTAGGTACATAACGTCGTCTTAGAATGAAAACCTCGGAAATGCATTTTGCTCATTATTTTTTATTGCGTTACTAGGAAGATTACTTCTGCAAAGAACATCCAACATCTTCCTCCTGAAAAGTTGTGTCTCTCACACTTACGAGGTTTTCACTCTAAGGCGTCGGCGTCGTACCTAAGATCTTTGAGTTTTTCCATATTTTTATGTAATAGGGACCTGTTTACGTATGCTTTTTAAATAGAAGAGACAAAATATGAATAAAGTACGTAGGTAATGTCTACGTAAGTTCTAAGAATATATTTAAATAATTTATCTTGTAATACGCCTACAGTCGGCAGACGGGATGTCATACGAATTTCATAAATATGTCGAGCTTCAATTTATTTTCAACATAATGTTTATTAAAAAGTATCTATCATATATTTACATTAACTATTAAAAAAGCGCATCAAAGAATTGATCCTCATCGCTGTCAACCGGTAGTGTACCCAATAGGCTGGCACCATTGCCACGTTGAATGGCAATGCGGCCATGCCATTCAACGTGGCAATGCGGCTATGTCGAGTTAATATAATTTAAAATTGTTTAGATATGCCTACAAGAATAGTTTAAGTACCTATCTGTGACCAGTAAATATGATTTGTATGAAAACCACAGAACTGAGAAGACGAGCAAAGATATAGCAAAATACAGCACTTCTCTTTTCTTAGCAGTAAGTTTAAGGTTGAGACCTCTCTGTTAACGTTGAAATCTAAATCATCTTACTTTTCACATTTAATTTAGGGCAACGCCAATGCAAGGCATAAAACTGTTTGCCTTCCTGGTCATCAAAGTTGGTAAACCAGTCTTTCTGACTAAATGCGCAGCTTTAATACTGAAAATTGCTATGATAAAATGAAAAGGAACATCTTGTTTTGTAGAAGTTTGACAGATTATAGTAACTTGATGTGCTGTCCCCTGTACCTTCATTAAAATATAAAATAGTAGTTCAAACATACTCGATAAAATTAAAAAATAAATAGCACTTCTTGGCAGTTAGGCAGTCAGTGCTACCCTTGCACGCTAAAACGACTGAACCAATACAGATAAAATTTGGTATGGAGATAGATGTTACGTTTCTACCGTGGATACGGAGAAAGGTAAGTACTATTCTACGGCACGATACGTAGCTACATATATCTACATGTAGATACAGCCTATAGGTACGTATAGGTTGTAGGTACTCGTAGTTTCCTCGCGACGCATTCGAAGGCGCAGGCTAAATCAACTAATTTACTAATTTGTAAAGTGTAGGCGTAGGTACTTTCCCACATAGAGTAACGTTTGCAATAAATACGCACTAATCTCTAGATCCAGCAGCTTACCTATTGTGCCACTCGGGTTGTAATCTTGAAATTCATAGCCGGATTCTTTAATTAAGTTTACATAAAGCATTTTCTTGCAAGTCAAACGCCAAAGTAGGTAGGTACTTACTATTCCTATAGGTCCTTAATTACTTATTATGACGAACAAAATTAGCTGGCTATTTGCGCTTCTATTTATTTAATGTTTGCAAACGAAGTACCTACTTGTCTTTTGTACGAACGAAGTACGTACTTACTTGTGTTTTGTCTTGTCTCATGAAATATGATGTTACGTTGAAATATTAAGTAGCCGGGTAAAAAACGGAACGGGACAGTTCATCTTTTTGTTTGTTTTTATGGATTTACAACAGAATAAACAAGTGCTTTACTCGATTATCTAGGTATAAAGTACTATTAAGCCTTCTGGAAAACCTGAAGTGAGGCATAAGTACTACTTCCCCGAAATCTATTTTAACAAAATTCGCTAATTTCAGGAATAAATAATTTCAGTGTTCTGCTATTTTTATCCGGGTGTAAGGTTTAGTTCACATGCGACACGAGTGGAACCGCTGGCAGAAAGCACGCGAAAAAAAAATGTGTGTAATAGGAAACCCTAATACCAATTATAATTGTCTGTAAGAAAATATCCAAGTCATATTTCTGAAAATAATAGAACTGCGTAAGTAGTTGTTGCATAGGTCAAAAGCATGGAATAGTAGAAGTGGGATGCTAAATCTATAGTCAAAATTTTAATGATACATTGAAATTGCTTTATTGAAATGTCTATTTATTCATACTTATAAAATATCTACCTACCCTAGCTACCATTTGTTTTCACTGAAAACCAAGAACGAGGGCAGAACAGAAAAGTTTTTTAAAGACTTTTGTAATTTGACAATACTACCTCTTCAGATCTTTGCATATCTGACTATTAGTCAAATAAGTAGGAGCAAAATATTATTTTTGAAAAAAAAGCATATCTATCTAATGTATAACATTTTGATACATTGCTCTTTTCATTATTTAGTAGGTATGTTACTTTAACAATGCCCATCATCAATTAAATATTGTACTGTAGACTTCTATGTTAACAGTCTCACTTCTATGTCCCATTAAACTTAAGATATTCCTAAAAAAGAAATAAAAGAATTGTTTAATTCAAAAATAAAATATTGCTATTAAATAAAAGTACAATTTACTATCATAACAATGAGTAGGTACTCTTTAATTATCACAAGAGTTTAGCACTATGTTCATCAATGTCGTAAGTACAGCTGATATAGGGAGAGAGGTCCTTCACTTATCAAACTGCAGCGGGATTGAGGGGCGGAGTATTACTGGAAGCTACTCCAGAATTAGCTGCACACTGCTGCTCCATTTCATGAGACGGAGGATGTTCCAGAACATTATCAATCAACCCAAAGCCCTTCGCTTCAGTTGGAGACATAAAGTAATCACGTTCCATTGAAGACTGTACTTTCTCTATGGGCAAACCTGTATGTCTCACATACAAGGTATTTATCTGTGCCTTCAGCTTCAAAATCTCTTCTGCTTGGATCTGTATATCTGTAGCTTGTCCTCTAACGCCTCCAGATGGCTGGTGGATCATGATGCGGGAATTTGGAAGTGCATGTCTCATGCCCGATGCTCCAGCTGCCAGCAGCAGCGACGCCATGCTGCAGGCCTGCCCAACACACCACGTAGCCACAGGCGGCGTAATGTACTGCATTGTATCATAAATACCCAGTCCAGCCGTTACATTGCCTCCAGGAGAGTTAATATAAAGATGTACGGGCTTTTTACTAGACTCTGACTGCAGGAACAAAAGCTGAGCTACGATGAGTGAGCTTATTTCATCATTTATAGGTCCCATGAGACAAATAATTCGTTCGCGGAGTAATCTAGAGTAGATATCGTATGCGCGCTCACCTCTACCAGTTTGCTCGACAACTATCGGTATCATACCAAGTCTCATGGGTTTACTGGTGCTAATCAGTCTCTTGATACTACTGGGTTTACTGCCAATGGAGCAGGCAGCTCGTGCGAAATGTCGGACGTAATTCAGTGCCATTTTTGGCTTTATTTCAGTTCAATACTAACGAACAGGTCTGTACACCAATGTACAGTCGTTTTACGGTATGATTTCGTCGATCGATGTGTCCCTTATTTATGCATCTAATAGTCGAAATAAATATCTATCTAGTAACGATATACCGCAAGGAAAATAAAAATTATTTAATATATTTTATACGATTTCACGCAACCTACAAAAATATATTTTGACATTGACAAATAACAATGACATGTCATTTTTAACAAAAACAAAACGTTTTGTTTTAAATATACGGTGCTTTGACGCCTGGCATATTGATCAGCTACGAATTAATTTCATATTATTATAGCTAATATAGATAGAGGTCATTGATTATAGCTTATTATTATATTTTCTTTATTCGTAGCAAAACCTCACTGCTTAGCTAAGATAGAGAACCTGCATTGTGCACATAACGCCACATAAGAATCCACATAAGAAATCCTCACACATTAATACTCCATCTAGTCTCAAACTATACAATTTCTACTGATAAATCTGAGTCGTGTTTTTCTGCCATGTATGAATTTGAGCTCTTTGACTGCTGCTGAATTTAGGTTCAGTCAATAGGCCCAAACCATGCCCAAACACATTTTTTTTTCAAGTTTTGTTTAAATAAAACTACAATTAGTGATTTAATTGGAAATGAAACATAAAACTTCGATTAATCACATTTTTATTTAGATAGTATTTATCACGTGGCAATATTTAAAATTACAAAATAGGCACTACTTGTCTTATTTAAAAAAATATAAATCAAACAAAACATAATTTTAATTACAATATAAATATCCAACGATTAAATCATTTGCTTTGTATTTGGCGGCGTCGTAATTTCATCAGAGCTTCCTGTCTTTTCTTTTCAATAATACTCTTGAGATCTACAGAGCTGCTAATAGGTTTCTGTTGAAGATTAGCGGTAGGTTTATTCTGGACATGTACCACGCTACTGGCAAGTTTAGGTTGAAATACGGCCTTCTTGGGTGGGACTGTTTCTGGTAACTTTTTAGGAGGCTTAACTTCTTCGGTAATTTTTGGCATTGTTAGTTGAGTCATTTGAGAACTTAACAAAGGCTGAGGAATTCTTTGTGATGATGTAAATGGGAGAAGCCTCTTTGCCAACAATTTTTCTCTGGCGAGCTGATGCTTCTTTTTTATTTCCTCTGGCGTACATCTGATTGGCGAATCCCCTTGAACTGAAATTAGATAAACTTATTTTTAAATCTATTTTATTGCAATATTATCATAAAATTATAATTATACACAAAGTTTTTAAAATATGCATGCAATATGGAAAATGGTATTGAAATATAATTTGAATTACGTAAAAGCTAGCCTTGTGCGAAGATAACATTACTTAATATGGAATTATATTAATTATTTAATTNTCTGGCGGCAATTCAGGTCACCCTAGTGGCAGCGACCGTGCAGCGGGTGGACTATCTATGCCGGAGCTGAACGAAGTCGGAGCTGGCGGCGGTGGCGTCACCTCAGGACAACCCTACTGAAGACAAGCCCCGAAACGAGAAGAGTGGAGTCGAGGGCGACTCAGCGTCAGGAGAGGCCGTGTTAGGGATGACCAATATTCCATATTCAAACTATAAAAGCGCGGGACAAACTGCGCTTGTCTGATTTTGACAGATGTCATTCGTGGCGGGAACGTCGGTCAAGTTCTGTGAGACTTATATTTTTGATTACTATTATTCTCATATTGTGAGTTGAGTAATTGTTATTTTGTTCCTATTTAAATGAACATCGGTTGATAAGTTTAATTTGAAATTGTATTTGGCTATTCTAATAAAACCTCTTATATTTACTTCTATTTAAAAAAGACCACTTCTGATCGCTAAAATCAGAAGTGGGATTAAGAACTACACTGCTCACATTTTCGTTATAAATAAAGGAACAAAATAACAGTCATTACTAATTTATTTTTGGTATTGACGTGTGATTACTTGTTTTGTGTTTTCATTGTGCGTATTGAGTGAGTGCTTAACTATGCCTAGGCGGTCTCGTCATCGTCGATTGCGAAGTAAGTCACGTAATCGTTCGCACAATTCCCAAAACGGGTTGGTGAGTGATGAATCTGCGTATACCCCGTATAATGCCGGCGCACATAATCGCGACCGTCACCGTTCCCGATCTAGATTGCAACGCTTGCGTTCACTTGAACGCGTTTCCCCGCGTTCTAGGCATTCACCACGTGACAGTGATAATGCATTACACAGTACCCTCAGTGACATCATGACGAGACTTAACGCCATAGAACATGCAAATACTTTGAGTTACTCGTTGCAAAACGTTAATTAAGCTTCAA
>NWSH02000329.1:4247970-4268064 GCA_002382865.2 Heliothis virescens | reverse complement strand
TTTAGACACGTTATGTCTTTCAGCAGCCTGGTGACATCGACGTGATCAAACGTGACGGGAGGCAGCTTATGCAAGTCCTTCGCCACGAATTCAGGCACGTCATCAGGATCCGTCCTCTTCAGCAGGGAGATGATGTCCTGCAAGCTCTTGTCGCCACCGTCCCTTCGGCGAGATGGCATCTGCTCGAGTTGTCCGAGCGACTTGAAGAGCATCAGCTTGGCACTGCAAACCTCCTCCTCCTTGTAGGCTGATCTGCAGATCTGCACGATGCTGACCTCGTCCATGTAATCGATGGCATGGATAATGAATGCCAAAACTTCGTTGGCGATGAGTGGTTTAGAACTCATCGCGACTAAGACGTGCAGCGGCTAGTGCCGCGCAAAACGCGAATATAATATTCGTAGCGTGCAGCGAAAACGCGACCGTTCTCGAGCGCGCATCGCACTGCTATGCTATGCTATGCTATGTTTTAAACCATAGTTCGTTAGCATAATGCGTTCCACGAATAGCCTAAAATATTTTTAATGGCAGTTGATGTGATCCTGGTGCCCGTTTTGAATGATTCACTGCGTAATAATCGTTAAATAAAATCTGGTACTTCTACACCTGACAACTGAATACGGCACGTGTTCACCAAGGGGAAGTTAGTACGAAAAAGTAAAAAATAAAAAGTTTATTAAAATAATAGGTTTGATGTCGGTGCCTAGTTACTACGTAAGTATTATATTGACTTACTTGGCACCGACATCAAACCTATTATTTTAATAAACTTTTTATTTTTTACTTTTTAGTTTTGAAGTCGGTTTTTTTTAACGTAGTTATTTTTATTTTATACTTTTTAGTTTAGTCTTGCGTTTTTATCAGTATGTAAAATTTTACGTGGATGACTTGATAACAGGCCTCACCGGCCTGTTATCAAGTCATCCACGTAAAATTTACAGGTAATTTTTTTAGAAAAATGCTCCTAAAATGAAAACTAACGGGCCCACCTGGATAAAATTTTTATGGGACCAATTCGAAGCTATTCCGTATCAAACAAAAAAAGAATTACGTAAATCGGTTCAGAAACCTCGGAGTAATCGGTGTACATACAAAAAAAAAAAAAAAAAAAAAATATACCGGCCGAATTGAGAACCTCCTCCTTTTTGTTGAAGTCGGTTAAAAACTATTTATATTCGTCAAGCAAATGGATAGGCGCTTCATCCATTAAGCAACAGTAGCGTTGTATAGTAAACAACATTATACACAACTTCAGGCTCATAACAAGCTTTTGATATTATCAATCGGAACTCTTTCGGCCAAGAAATATGGTTTAAAGTGAAAACCGTCTTAGAAAATATAAGCTGTTTTATTCGTAAGCTGTTTACGGTTACTGCCATAATCTCAAAGCGGATCTCTGTATGTCTTGTGTAAGCTCGGGCTGTAGATCATAAGGCGTACCGCAAGGAGTGTCCTCGGGACCTTTACTGATGGAACCGTCTTGACTAGGATATATCTAGTAGTCTCAACGGATTTATGAGCGTCGTGCGTCTATCTTGTTTTCTTTAGCAACTAAATCTCCATACAACTCGTTTAAAACTTGATCTTTTCAAAGACGATGTGTACTAAAGTGACTGTTTATAAAACAACTAAATGCATGTTTTTATAAACCAACAACTTTCTCTGAATGTCGTCGAAGAAAGAATATCTAAAGCTAATTGATTTGGCAAACACACTGTCACATTTAAATTGGTAAACCAACGTAAATCATTCAATATAAACAAAACGTTGTTCATCTGAGCGTGAGCTCGTGTTGGCTCCTTATTTGTTTTACGAGACACCAAGATTTATTTACTATTAGTAAAGATAACGGTTGGTTTTAATTACTCTGCCTGTTGAATGTTTATTCTAGTTGCTGTTTTGTGTAAACTTAAGCTACTCGCTAAGTCGTGGTTAAACTTCGTAAGCTCGTACGTGATGTTACTTCAGAGTGGATAACATCAGCGTAATATAGCATTTTGCGGTTTTATCATGCTTGAATGTTCATCCACTGACCTAGTTTCATTGGGTGCACTAACTTCCTCTAGGCTAAGCTCGGACGTAATTGTAAATGGTTCAACCTACACATGTTTATACCGTGAATGTTCATTCGCAACTACTTATTCAATTGAATATAACTAGATGATGACATTTTTGCTGGTACATTTTCAGGCTGCTCGTTATATTTACACGTGTAAGGTTGTACTAGTTTGATGATGAACCATTCTCTTCAAGCATATTGGCATAAAACATGTAGCAGTACATCCATTAATAATGTTTGCTACATCGCACAAAGACATCAAGGAATTTAGCAAGCCAGTCGACCGTAGTATTAGACCGATAAAATTAGCGATACGTCCTACATTCATAATTTATAATTTAGTAGAATTGATCGTTCCAGTTTCTGGATCGCATTAGCCTGTTTATTAAATTAACATTGTACTCAATGTATCTTGCATGTACTTTATTATCATCGCATAGTTTGAAGTGGAATACAGAAACTTTACGAGTTTAGTTCTGTCAAAAGCAGTCGTGTTCATAGAGCCATATAAATAAAGTGAGGTGAACAATTTTTACTACGTTATGATTAGGCTTATCTGTCGCTTTAACACCTATCTAATGTATTTTAACAACGTGTTACCCTCAAATGCTTCCATGTTGTTGCTTTTTATGACTGCTTCTCATTCTACATTTATGATAGTTTAATCTTGATGAATTCGTTTTGAACACGTGTATATTTGTCATTTTTTAAACTTGCCCTATCTTATACCTATTACATTACATGTGTTTATATTTATTTTGGTTACTGAATTACTTTTACTTGAACTGCTTTCGCCATGTTGGTGTTATTCAATATTATCTTATCTCCTTTCTTGGTACGTGTGGTGCACACGTTAATATTTTGTTACGCTGCGCTGTCAACACATTATACTGTCGAGACGGCGGCGCAGAAACTGTCTGCCACTAGAAATAAACTATCTTGTCCCACATTGCTGTCGATAACGCTCAGAATAACTAACCAATTAGTAGGGGAAGCTTACGAAACAATGTTGTCATAAAGAACTCGGTTAAATATTACAAAGATACAAAGACGCGGGTTCTTTGTGTGAACAGTTGTCTTGCCACATACATTCAACGTGTGTTTTTATTCATTCCAACATTTATTCGTTTCTTCTGCATAAGTATAAAAAAGGAGCATTGAACGTGCGAAATCTCTTTTAGACGCTTAGTATCCTGTTATCCGTTCTTAGAACGCATTTTCTTATTGACGCATTAAAAAATCGATTTACAGTCTTCATACGCATTTAGATCTATATCGAGTTTATCGAGTAAGGTGGTATACTATAAGAGTATGGTATCGGCGCCTCAACATTGGTCACAATCGTCCTTATAAGGTGCAACGCGAGTTACCGCAGGAATAATTAATTGATCTTAAAGATCCTTGAGCATGAATACGATTAAATAAGTGATCGTTAAAATATTTTCAAATAATTACAAGATATCCTAACTATCTCATTTAACCGTTTCACCTTGTACATTTGGTTATCGGCCAGGCTTATCTTCTCGTGAATTATCTCAAATTATAAACATTGCATTGGAATTGCAAATACGTTATCAGAACCTAGTTGGTTTAGTACTTGCGCACATCCTCCTTATTTGAGTGCGGTTTCATGCTTAACGCTTACTGTTTTGGATACGACGACATTTTAGCCAGGCTTCTTCACGTTAGGAAACATGTTGCCAACAAAGGAATTTTAGAATCCCAAAGTATTTCTTGGGCAAGAAATCACGCTACGTGCTCGGGGTGGTAAAATGGCGAAAGCGGTGGATGCCAAACGCGTCTATCCAACTTATCCGCGAACAAATATGGTCATAGACTCGGCAGGAGTCGAACCTGCTATCTATGTGCATTGTTACCAGCAATGTGTTTACACACCGATAATGATGAAGGATGTATAAGTTGATGCTATGCCATGAATAATACATAAATTAAAATTCTAATTGGAATCGAACCCGATGTATCGATGTCTTATAAACATGAGATGATAATGTGGAATTTTTTCTAGGAATGCAAAAACTGTTGTTCTTGTTTCAACTGTATTTATTACAAAAACTCCGACACAAATAAGCAAGTAGTTGCTGACTGCAACGTTTTACTTCGCAGATGCACATTTTGACATTATGACTCATGCACTCTGTAGGGTTATGCGGGCCAATACTATAGCAACTCAACTCATACAATTTAATGATCGATGGGGTGACGTCATCAACACTGGCTCATTATAGAAAAACGTGAATACCATCTGTCACGTTTTCTGATATATAATATAACAGTGAATCAGTTTCCCTGTAACATGGTCCATAGTTCAACGTCTACCTGTATATTCATTACGGTTTGTCTCATACTTATTGCTTCTGCTTAAAATTTGAAATCATTGACCTCCATCATCGACCTCACGATTTTTTATTTATTTTATAACTGTAGTCTACATTTGGAGTTCATTCTTATTGAGTCCAGCCTGTCTGCATTGTGAACCTTGACATAAACTGTCCAATATTTCCAATTTGCCCTCGTGCTGCTCTCAGTCTTATTTATAGCAACTGCAGCACAATTCGTGATGTTTATAAATAAACTGTTCTAGATAGTGAACACTGTTGATGTATCTGCTTTGAAATAAAAACAATGCAACAGGCACAATAGGCGGCGGTCATACATGGCCTCACATTTTACGAGTGACAGTAAAAGTAGTCATTATAAAGCTATGAACGCATTCTAATCGTTGGGAATTTCATGGGTTGAGAGTTCATTGGAGGTTATTCTCATGTTGTTTGTGCTCTCGTCTGAATCCTATAGTATAGACTCTTAAGCGTAAATTGATAAATTAAATAACAATCCTCAGTATGCGGTTTACATCTCAGTTGGCTTATTAGCCTCTTAGCTATTCCGATACTTGCATTCCTACTCGTAGATAATAAACAAATGAAGCGTTTGGAATCCCAATTCTGTTTACTACTTGTAGATCTACGGAATAATTTATTGTCATGCTTCTCGATCGCGTACCATTGCAGGCAAAACATTTACCTTATCACCTATCAACAATACATGGATATATCTGTGCTCCAATTCTTCAATATTTTTTTCCTGTACCTAAATACAACAAAATTGCAGTATAATAAAACTAACAAATACATAAATTCAATTCTAAACGACCAACGACCTCCTAATCTCATCACACCTTAAAGTGTAACAATTTAAAAAGTTCTAGGTATGAATGACTCACAGCAATTTGATGTTACTTATAGTTTGTTCGTCTATCGAACCAGCTTACGTGACTCACGGTTCAACGGAAGCGAAACAAAATCTCCACGACAGCGAAAACCAGTATGCGTGTACCTCCCCTGCACTGACATCTTGGGGTTCAAGAAGCTCTACAATGTTTTACAGTTCATCCGCTTCTAAAGCAATGACGTCATCAATGATAGTTGTTTTTTCGTCGATGAGTTCGTTCGCCAGATGATGGAGATCCCCTTTTATTTTTATTTCACCTCTAATGACAGCCATGTGTAATTTGAGTTCGCTTCCATTCATTACTTCTCTTACAAGTGTATTTTACGTCTGTTCTTATTCTCAAGTGTACGCTTAATTATTTTCACCGCTAGTTTCGAAGTTTTCTCCGAGTTTAATTTTATTGCGTACAACACGGCCGTAGAAACTAAACATTTTATTTAAGTACTCGCTAACTTACACTTAAAACCATTTATATTTCCCTTATAGGTATACCTGTTATAATAATGATCATCGTTAAAGATTTTCTTTGCTATTTAATAAACATTTATTTGCAATTATGCCCGTTGAAAGTCGTAAACGCGACTTAATTATTAATTAATACTTCCTCAAATTAACGTTAAAACAGTACTTAATTTCTGATCATTAAGTTAATATTTAATTTCCTTTTCCAGATTTCAAAAAGGACTGGTCAGACCACGCTCTCTGGTGGCCTACCCGTAACAAATGGCTGTCACGACCGAAACACACCCTCGACCAGTATGGTGTCCATGCTGACGCTGCTCTCCACTTCACACCCATGCACAAATCCATCAGGATCCAGCTCCCCGACCTCAGATTCATTGACTGCAAGATTGACTTCTCTATTGACACCTTCAGCGCCGTTGTACAGCTCTGTAAAAGTCTTGGTAAGTTTCATTCTTTGTTCCTTTCAAATGTGTTTGAGGTTCCTTAATTAAATAAATAATACCTAGAAAGCTTTAGTGAAAAGAGAACGTTTATTTTAAAAAAATCTCAAGATATTTCAAGATCTTAAACATTTAACTTTTACGAGACCCAACCATCACTGTCTTGTTTTACAATTTATTTTTCTCACTACAAAAGATCGTAAAGGTCATATTTACTTTTATAGCAAAACTTTTACGTTTCAACACTTTGTAACGGTTTCGATTTACGATCAGACTTTTATGCCTTATTCGGCATTACAAGATCTTACCCCGACATCGCTGTATTTTATCTCGTCCAAATGTTAATGCTCGTAAAGTCGATCATCTCGTAAAACTTGAATGTTTATTCTGAAGTGCCCAAACGATGGAGCTTGTTATAACATTATATTACTATTATTTGATATTGTTGATCATATTTATGGGAGCATTTGCCCCCTGGAGTGTTAGTGTGGAAAAATAGGCTACCGAATTTGTTATTTTGGCTAACGTACATTCAATTAGTTGCTGCCTTATTCAGGTCGGCACGGATTTACTGAGTGGGTTTAATTGCCTCAAGGAATCTTGTTTTAATGACATCACAGTTAATATGTGTAATAATGGTGTCTACTGATACTTATCGCCATTAGTTCTTGACCCTTCTAAAAACTGAAGTCACCCAGTCACTTCATAATAATTGTCTTCCTTGCAGGAATACGTCACCCTGAAGAACTGTCCCTCTGCTATCCCCTCGAGCCCTCCCACCTGAAACAAAACTACCAGAATTTGAAAGAGGCCAAAAGGATAAAGTCTTCACAGCCGCCAGACACGAACACGTTTATCGCAGCGACTAGGGGCTCTTCAAACAGTTTGGACAGGACCAACGGGCCATGCCCGGCGACTCCTCCCCCACCAAGATCACTGTCCGCTACCCCTGTGTCCGGACAGCAAGTAAGTTGTTTAAAACAAAGCTGACTCGTATATCTATTAAAAAAAAAGTATATGTTTGTAATTCTAATCTTGTAGAAAATATGGTGCACCTAAAATAATTCCTTGCGGAAACCAAGAGCTTATTTTAGCATTTTCGCATTACACTGCTTACGCAATCAAACATTTTTGATCTGTTCCAATTCTTGCAGGAATTCTTGCTGCAAACGCTTTTCGGTTTCTTTGAAA
The DNA here is from genome assembly GCA_002382865.2 of Heliothis virescens. Lineage (NCBI taxonomy): Eukaryota > Metazoa > Arthropoda > Insecta > Lepidoptera > Noctuidae > Heliothis > Heliothis virescens. Next base: position 4,260,660 of record NWSH02000329.1, on the reverse strand, counting down.
ACGCAACAATAACTGTTCAAGTGCTAAGAATCTCGGCTTTATGAGCTCATTCATTCGCTTTACATTATTCAGCAGTTATTTTAGTTAGTCATACAAACAAGAATAGTGCAGGAAAATGCATCTGTTTTACATCATATGCTGTTTATGTTACTTGCATGTTTACACGTAAATTATGCTGGTTTTGATCGCTTCTGCCCGTAACTTTTGAGTTGGACATTAACAAAGAGTCGTCGTAAAAACTTATGTAACTGTGAACATCTTTTTTACTGACACAGTTTTTTACTTTAAGAGTCTGTTTTGAAATTCAATGATTTTGTGTCTTACTTACTTTCTTTATTGGACATGAATTTCTTTATTATTAAAGCAGATTGCGCATCAAAGTCTTATCAATAAATAACACCAAATATTAATTTACCAAATAAGGTTTTGTTGAACATCGAGCTTGATTCATTGTGACTAGAAATCGACGTCACAGGAAAACCTTTAATTTGTAGTTAGCTCTTCGTTACTTGCCTCATATTTTAATGGTTAAATCTGAGTCATTTACCTAGTATTCCCCTAATCTTTCGTTTATAACGGTAACCATAACGTAGGTGTAGGACAAAGGTGGAATGACTACCTACCTTCCTAAAAGTCCGGGACCAATGCTTAGACAAACAGAGATTTAGTTAGATATTTACCCTTTATCATGGCACGTTGTACCGGCACCGGTTTCCTATCTAACAATTCAAGTTGTCAATGAAATATATCATACGTCATACAATTTAATGTTCAAATTTAAATGACACGTTATTTGCCGGGTTGGAGCTGTGCCGGTACAATGTGCCATGACCCTTAGTTTACCTTATGATGATGTACTGAGCAGCCATATTACTGGGAAGTTAGTTAGGGCTTACCCTTTAGGTCATTAGTCCAGTATCAATCAATGTTTTTTTGTCTTTTCCAGAACGGCACACTCCGTCGATATGGTGGTGTGTACAGCACACAGAGCGACGGCTCAAGCGATGGGGGGTACTGCGGCACCCCCCCTCGGGCTGCCTCCATGGATGCCCTGGACTCCATAGCCGACTCCCCTCTGGAACCCGACACACAATCCCGGGAGTCCCTTCTATCACCCAAGTCTCTTATGGNCTGTCACGACCGAAACACACCCTCGACCAGTATGGTGTCCATGCTGACGCTGCTCTCCACTTCACACCCATGCACAAATCCATCAGGATCCAGCTCCCCGACCTCAGATTCATTGACTGCAAGATTGACTTCTCTATTGACACCTTCAGCGCCGTTGTACAGCTCTGTAAAAGTCTTGGTAAGTTTCATTCTTTGTTCCTTTCAAATGTGTTTGAGGTTCCTTAATTAAATAAATAATACCTAGAAAGCTTTAGTGAAAAGAGAACGTTTATTTTAAAAAAATCTCAAGATATTTCAAGATCTTAAACATTTAACTTTTACGAGACCCAACCATCACTGTCTTGTTTTACAATTTATTTTTCTCACTACAAAAGATCGTAAAGGTCATATTTACTTTTATAGCAAAACTTTTACGTTTCAACACTTTGTAACGGTTTCGATTTACGATCAGACTTTTATGCCTTATTCGGCATTACAAGATCTTACCCCGACATCGCTGTATTTTATCTCGTCCAAATGTTAATGCTCGTAAAGTCGATCATCTCGTAAAACTTGAATGTTTATTCTGAAGTGCCCAAACGATGGAGCTTGTTATAACATTATATTACTATTATTTGATATTGTTGATCATATTTATGGGAGCATTTGCCCCCTGGAGTGTTAGTGTGGAAAAATAGGCTACCGAATTTGTTATTTTGGCTAACGTACATTCAATTAGTTGCTGCCTTATTCAGGTCGGCACGGATTTACTGAGTGGGTTTAATTGCCTCAAGGAATCTTGTTTTAATGACATCACAGTTAATATGTGTAATAATGGTGTCTACTGATACTTATCGCCATTAGTTCTTGACCCTTCTAAAAACTGAAGTCACCCAGTCACTTCATAATAATTGTCTTCCTTGCAGGAATACGTCACCCTGAAGAACTGTCCCTCTGCTATCCCCTCGAGCCCTCCCACCTGAAACAAAACTACCAGAATTTGAAAGAGGCCAAAAGGATAAAGTCTTCACAGCCGCCAGACACGAACACGTTTATCGCAGCGACTAGGGGCTCTTCAAACAGTTTGGACAGGACCAACGGGCCATGCCCGGCGACTCCTCCCCCACCAAGATCACTGTCCGCTACCCCTGTGTCCGGACAGCAAGTAAGTTGTTTAAAACAAAGCTGACTCGTATATCTATTAAAAAAAAAGTATATGTTTGTAATTCTAATCTTGTAGAAAATATGGTGCACCTAAAATAATTCCTTGCGGAAACCAAGAGCTTATTTTAGCATTTTCGCATTACACTGCTTACGCAATCAAACATTTTTGATCTGTTCCAATTCTTGCAGGAATTCTTGCTGCAAACGCTTTTCGGTTTCTTTGAAAACGCAACAATAACTGTTCAAGTGCTAAGAATCTCGGCTTTATGAGCTCATTCATTCGCTTTACATTATTCAGCAGTTATTTTAGTTAGTCATACAAACAAGAATAGTGCAGGAAAATGCATCTGTTTTACATCATATGCTGTTTATGTTACTTGCATGTTTACACGTAAATTATGCTGGTTTTGATCGCTTCTGCCCGTAACTTTTGAGTTGGACATTAACAAAGAGTCGTCGTAAAAACTTATGTAACTGTGAACATCTTTTTTACTGACACAGTTTTTTACTTTAAGAGTCTGTTTTGAAATTCAATGATTTTGTGTCTTACTTACTTTCTTTATTGGACATGAATTTCTTTATTATTAAAGCAGATTGCGCATCAAAGTCTTATCAATAAATAACACCAAATATTAATTTACCAAATAAGGTTTTGTTGAACATCGAGCTTGATTCATTGTGACTAGAAATCGACGTCACAGGAAAACCTTTAATTTGTAGTTAGCTCTTCGTTACTTGCCTCATATTTTAATGGTTAAATCTGAGTCATTTACCTAGTATTCCCCTAATCTTTCGTTTATAACGGTAACCATAACGTAGGTGTAGGACAAAGGTGGAATGACTACCTACCTTCCTAAAAGTCCGGGACCAATGCTTAGACAAACAGAGATTTAGTTAGATATTTACCCTTTATCATGGCACGTTGTACCGGCACCGGTTTCCTATCTAACAATTCAAGTTGTCAATGAAATATATCATACGTCATACAATTTAATGTTCAAATTTAAATGACACGTTATTTGCCGGGTTGGAGCTGTGCCGGTACAATGTGCCATGACCCTTAGTTTACCTTATGATGATGTACTGAGCAGCCATATTACTGGGAAGTTAGTTAGGGCTTACCCTTTAGGTCATTAGTCCAGTATCAATCAATGTTTTTTTGTCTTTTCCAGAACGGCACACTCCGTCGATATGGTGGTGTGTACAGCACACAGAGCGACGGCTCAAGCGATGGGGGGTACTGCGGCACCCCCCCTCGGGCTGCCTCCATGGATGCCCTGGACTCCATAGCCGACTCCCCTCTGGAACCCGACACACAATCCCGGGAGTCCCTTCTATCACCCAAGTCTCTTATGGAAAGAGCCAGAATGAATGTTGGGTATGTATTTTATCCATAAGTCCTGGTAAGCAGCTAGTCGAGAATGAATAGACGAAAACACCTAATATGATTTGATAGCTATTGACCAATATGGGGATTAGGGCCATTTTATGCGTGCAAGACGAAATGATTTGTCATTGTATGCTATGAATGAAATCACTGACTATAGGTTTACCCCGCCCTGTGGGGGTTTTTCCTGACAGGAAAAAAATCCTGATAAGAATGACTCGTTTGACTTTACGACATGATTTTGTATTTATTTAATGACAGAGGTAGCCTCGGTCAAAATGCGCTTATTGCCGAGATTCTGATATAGAAGCCACTCCTGTTTCAGTAAAGATGCTTAATCAATTTGCCTTACATTTATTTAAACTTCTAAATAATTAAAACAAGCTGGAATACTCGGACTCAATATAAAATCGATAATCAAACCTTGTCCACAGCTGGCTCGATTCATCCCTCTCTATCATGGAGCAATACGTCCGCGAATGGAACACGCTACAGCTCCGCTTCAAGTTCTACTCGTTCTTCGACCTCACGGCGCGGGCGCAGGACGCGGCGCGACTCAACCAGTTGTACCAGCAAGCGCGCTGGCAGATACTGATACAAGAGGTGCAGTGTACTGAGGAAGAAATGCTGCTGTTTGCTGCGTTACAGGTAGATTGTATAACCATCAAAGTTACTAAAGTATTGTGATATAGCCTTCGATCGAATAGCTAGACACTTTGCTAAGTGGGTTTACCAATTATTTACTCGAAAGGCAAATAAAATTACCACAAAAAATGTTTACCGTGTTGCTAAAAAACTTTATAGGTACGGAAGAAACTGTACCAAAAAGTGCTAACAAAAACAAGAATCTTCTGTTTAAGATACTGCCTGGCTACCTAGACTTTGGAGTTTATTGCTCTGGAACTTTGGTTGCTACCGTCCTTATTACTCTTTAGTTTAGAACATCCAATACAAAACAAAACAATTCAAGTATTTTAAAAACATTATAACGAACCCAATTAAATTTCACAGCTTCAAATAGAACTGCAAACCCTAGCGGGTGGTAGCGTGGACGCGGCCGATGGCACCGGTCCTACCCAAGCCAGCGCTCCCGAAGATGAGATAGACGCTGCTCTGTCAGCGCTTCAGACTCAGCTGGAAGGTGGCCCTGCACCGCATAACGATATCACGCATGTGCCCGAACTGGCTTCGTACCTCAAGTATCTTAGGTGAGTTAGAATACTGTTATTATTAATAGTTTATTTAGGGCAGTGATTGAAACTTAGATTAGAGCAGCATTAGAGAGCAATTAGAAGGGGCTCCCATTTCAGTGTTTATAGGGATGTTGTTGATCAAATTTCACTAGGTTGAAACTAAAAAAAAACTTGAACTTTTATTTGGAATTGTAGGAGATTAATCTGTATCATCCACCAATGACAGTCATAACGGAGATAATTGTTTCGTTGTCTTCGGGCGCGAAAACATGACTCTTGTTGAATATGACTGACTGTACCATTTTCATCTTCATTTCATTTTGTGTTCTATTTATTTGTTGAATATCTTTCTTCTGAATAACTTTAATATTATATATTTCTATGTATATAATTCATTATATCCAAGAAACAAGCACCTATCGTAATAATTCTAAATATTTACATAATATTATTCTGTTTCTTCCATCTTCTGCGGGCGACCAGCAAGTGTAACAACGAATACTGTGCTTTGGCGTAAGATATTTGTATTTACCCTGGTTTCTTATCTAATCGCAAAATATGTATTGAGTCTGTACACAAACCTGGCTATTAATATTGTATATTATGTCTATGTATTACTGTATAACATTCTAAATGTATTTATGTTCATAAACTTAACCATTGTATTTAAACTATCCTACTAAAATACTCCCTTACCTCCTTAAAAAATAAATTAACTAAACCACCAATTTGTTTGTAAGAAAAGCAATGAAACATATCTTTTACTGTTATGTAATATCAATGTGAAAATTGTTGTTTTGTTTCAGTGTATGTCAGTTTAAATGTTTGTAATTTGTCACGCTTGAAGACTAAATTAAAAGGATTGATAAATAGTTTTTCTTTCACACTTTCAAAAATGATCCTAATTAAAATATTGACACATCTACGGATCGCTTCCTTTCAGATTCTATTCGTAGATCATTTCCGAGCAATAGCCATTAGCTCCTATATGGCAACCTCCATAGCTCATTGACCGTTGACCTTATAAACTCCAGTTTTCTACGTAGCCCTTGCGAGTTTTGGAAAAGTAGAACTAGCAAAGCAATAAAGAGGAGTTTATCTTCCAAAAATAATTTAAGTAAACGAATTTCATTAACTTTCAGACCAAAACGCTTCACTCTCAAAGCATACAAGCGCGGCTGGGTGTCGTGCCGCGACGGCGTGCTGCGTATTCACGCGTCGCGTGAGGCCGCCGGCAGGGGAGAGGCGCCTTCCTACGCTGTGGAACTGAGAGGCGCTGAGGTAAGGAGTGTCTTACTGACTGATTGGATAGATGGATGCTGTAAGCTCGATAGGGCGGGCAATCGAAATTTAAGCTAAAGCGAGGGTACATAATTTTGCCGCGCCATTATTCTTAGTGCTTCACAAGATCGCATCGACTGCGTCTATCGATATCGATCTTGCAGTGTAAGGGCAGGAAGATGATGAGAGTAGTAGCACAATAAAAGTATCTTGTAGATTTAATCTTAATTCTCTCTCTCTTCTTCCCTCTTAATTCTCTGTATGAGACATGGTTTGGTCCAGCGGTTGGTAAATTAATATATCATCAAATTAATATGTCATTTTGTCCACAATCAGGTGACTCCAGACGCTCACCCCGCTTCAGGCCGCTACAGCATCAAGTTGGAAGTGCCTGCCGAAGACGCCATGCACGAGATGTGGCTCAAGTGTGAGAATGTAAGCACCACAAAAAGTATTTTGAAATTACTTTGAAGAAAGCTACTTGATAATAATAATCAACTGGTGTTTGTTTTTGTCAATTCATGTCCCCATTCTTAAATGTCATCATGTCTCATAAAAACTTCTAAATTAGTCAAAAAGGTGCATTAATTATTTTCTTTCACTTTGAAATTTAGACATTAATTTGTTTTCATAAATTATAGGCTGTTCGACGCTTTAAACGTTTGTACTTTAAAAACAAATATTTACTAATTAATCATGTTCTCCAGGAGGAACAATACGCGGAATGGGTCGCAGCGTGCCGCCTAGGGTCTCGCGGGCGTTCCCTTGCGGACGCCGCGTTTGCAAGCGAAGCTGCAGCCGTACGATCATTGCTGGCTCTACAGCGACCACAGCCCGCCGCCGCGCTCAACCAGCACTCGCTGCCTCACCTCGACCATCTGCAGCCAGAGAACTATCTCGCGCCACGGTTCCTCAAGAAGCTAAAGAGCAAGGTGAGCCCATTAGCTTAAAAGGAGAATATGTATTTTTTTGTGTTAGCAAAACGATAAATTGAGCTATTGAAGAAGAAATATGTAATTTTCCCAACACATGAATAATTTTTGACCCGCTGGAGCTATGACCACCATCAATTTTTTAATTTGCATCAAGAAAAAACGGAATATTCTTTAGTTTGGTTCGCCAATATGTATGCTATTTCAGCATTGCGAGAAAAAATAATGTATGATTATATAACACCTGTAATTCAAACTATGTTCTTTCTTATTCCAGTTCACCCAACGCGTGCTAGAAAGTCACGCGAACGTAAAGGACCTACCTTTACTGGAGGCCAAGCTACAATACATTAAAACCTGGCAGAATTTACGCGACTACGGACAGACGATGTTCGTAGTGCGCTTCATGGGACACAAGCGAGATGAGATCATCAGCATTGCCAACAACAGGATCATGCGACTCGATCCGAATACTGGAGACCATATTAAGACGTGGCGGTTTAGTAATATGAAGGTCAGTGTCCTTTTATTTGCACTAGGCTTATAATCAGCAGTTTTTGAACGTCTACCAGCCGAATACTGAAACGACATTAAATTTTGAGACAGCTCTAACCGCTCCAACATAAATCGATCTCGGTCACGTAAATCACGACATAAACTTTAAGACATGGGTTAGTGCCAAAATACTATATGTATTATTTCTTCTCAGGTTTAAATCTATGTCACGGTGTGATAAACAGTATATTTGCTAACACTATTTCACTTTTTTCCAGGCATGGAATGTAAACTGGGAGATCAAACACATGATGGTACAGTTCGAAGAGGGCAACATCATATTCTCAGTACAGTCCGCCGACTGCAAAGTCGTCCACGAATTCATCGGAGGATACATATTCCTATCCATGAGGTCCAAGGATGCTAACCAGACCCTCAACGAAGAACTCTTCCATAAGCTTACAGGAGGATGGACGTAAACACCTCGTCCAATAAGGTTTTAGTGAAGTAGGCCATAAATAACGAAAACTGACAACCCTGAACGGGTACTCCAGAATACTGAATATATGACTTTTATAGGCTATAAAAGTTCGTAACAAATATATAGTGCAAATTCAATAGTGGCAAATAATAATTATATATTTTTACTATCAATACAACACTTTAATAATTATTTAAAAGTTATGAATGAATGGCCTTGAATATGTGCCTTGCTGACGTGCTAAACTCCGATAGAGTGTATGATAGTTGATATATTTGTACCAAGAGAATGCATTCGTAATATTCAACACATTTACTTTAGATCTATATGTAGTGCTTCCAATAACTTCGTATGTAGCGATCTTGTAAATGCCAAATACATTTATGATGCAGAATATTAATAAATAAAATGCTTCCGTACATTAATACATCACTTTATTGTTTTTAATGTTAGTTTTAAGAAACATGCGATGGATATGAGCTTTTAAATATGATAAGTAAGTTTAAACGTTAATGTTTAATAAATTGTAGCGTTAGATCGTGTGGAGTGCCATTACTTGACATAATAACACTTTTGGTGTGTGACTATGATCCATTTGGTGCTGAATCATTCAACAAGTGTATGTGCCCATACATAACATTGAGTGGCCTTAACGTGTGTACTATGTTTTCATGTTTTAAAGTGTAAAAAATATGCAAAATCTTTAATACAAACATTAATTTGAACAATGAAATCACGCTTTGGTGTTTAAAATTACAATTAAAAATTGTTTACATTTTAGGACTAGAAAAACGAGTATAAGATTTATCGTATTTTGTTCTTTATTCATTGTAAATAACATCAGTTTATTTTAGGCACATAAAATAAGTTATTTTATACCAGTGACAAATTAATTCTAGATTAATATTTTGGCTTCATGTTGTATACCTAATTAATTGCAAAGATTATTTTATTATTGTTGACTACTAGTCTCATTGAGATCGCATATAATGCTGTCATTTTTATTTAATTAAGTATCATTAAATTAGATTAATATTATCGAGTATTAACATTATCTGCCTTATTTTATTGTGGAGTTCTGTACAAATTGTATGTACTTTAATTAATAATTTTTGAGTATGTTTGTAAATGAATGACGTAATAAATGTAAAAGAATAACATTTTTTTATTGTTTTATTTAGTTTATAAATTCCTTACTTTAAATATGTAACACCAAGTAGGTAATAATCAGTCTTTACAACTGTATCAGGTCGCCCAGGTGACAGATTTGAGTCGCTCCATGTAAAACACTGGTACTGAGCTGCGTCCAGTAAGACTAGAATCCCAATGTATGAAAGATGTATCAAATTTTCCTCGTAGCAGCATTAACGAAAACATCACATTATCCATACACAGTTAAATATCGTTCGTGATAAGGTGATATATCAGGATTGACCGGTGGCGTCGTCATCACAACTGAACACGCCCCGGCTGGGTTCACTCCGTACTCCGAGCCAGTCATTGTCCATAGAACTTTAGTACTCCGGTCACTGGTAGGACTGGGATACTCTTCAACTGTCATTATGTCTGTTGAAGTGTCGCCTGAACTTGTTACTGCTAGTAGACGGTTCCCTGTAATGGAATGGCAAAAAATAAGTACTGAGAATGCAAAGGATGATAGTTTGTTTTGAACAAGTTAATCTAGGCAATTACGGGGCCGATTTGGAAAATCATTCGATGATCGAAGGCTACTTTTTATTCGAGTGCGCGAAATAGTTCTCCCGTAACACGAACAGACTTCAAACTAAATGGAAGAGTCAATTCTTCTCCCAGCGCAGCCCACTAGGGCCAGGCTGCGGGTTGTTCGAAAGAGTTACCGCGGCCCTGGCACACAAAGGACTCCCGAACGAACACGGTGGGTTTTAGTCGGTAAAAGTCTGACACTCCCTAACGCTGTCACCCACAGTGGGAGGGGTCATCTGATTATTTCCCATCGATAAAAAAAATCAATTCTTCGTTTTTTTATATTCGTTCAAAATTCTCATTCAAGTTAAGAATCCAATATGACTTACCTAAATTACAAATAGCCATAGGAGAATGACTGAAACACGCAACTTGTTCCAAAACTTTATCCACATTCGGTCTAAATCTGTACAAATTCGGGAAATAGCACTGAGATACATAAATATATCCTTTAAAAGATACTAGGAACTTCGGCGTCATATCTGTTTCAATTACTTGAAGCCATCGGTCGTGTTGACCATTATCTTCGTATCTGTATATATGTTTGTGGCCTATCACATAAACTGTGTTCTCGTGGACGCAGGCAGCGGGAGACTGTACTGGGTCAGGTAACTTGGCTATTTTTCTAAAAGTCCTCTGTTTTAGGTCGTATATGATGGCCGAGTCTGAAATTATCCTGAAATATGCAAAATGTAAATATAATAAAAGGTACTTTTATTATACTAAATACAGTAGGTATTTCGGATTAAGCACTACTGTTAAAGTTCTAGCCAAACTCTATAGCGGCTCGCAATTAACTTCTGCATGAGCATTTTGCACATTTCCGACTTGCGCAACGTTCCAAAAGTTTGGCGATAACTAATCTAGTACTTTTACAACTACTAAATAATAACAGTCAGATAAGACTTTCAGTCAGTAGATAGGCGGTACTCAATAGAACTCTTGGTCATCTTGCATTCATTCTGGCTATAGGAACTTTATAGATTAATCTTTATCATGTGAGAAACTTATTTAAAATATAAAAATTCTTCTTCTTTTTCTCTCGCAAATAGCACTTCGAAAATTAGAATTTATGTTACTTCATTTTGATACCACGATGCCGCGACGTGCCGCAGGATGCCGCGGCATGACGCGACACGCCACAGGATGCCGCGCCATGACGCCACACGCCGCAGGATACCGCGGCATGACGTGTCTTGATTTTTCATTCCACGGGATGCCGGGGCGCGCCATTGCATCGTGCGAGACATACGATCGGGTCACTTCGGGGTCGAGGAATTATGATTGCTAGCTAGTTGAAATAAGGTTGAAACTTGAATTCACTATTTGTTGATCTTGTTCTCCATAAATTATGCACCTCTTTCTTTCTTCTTCTTTCTTAGTTCTTATTTGTCTCTTTTCATCTTCATCTAGAAGTGTTAATAATACTAAATCCCAGTCATAACAAACAGTGGCGGCGCTAGACCAAATATGTACGTCGGCGAAATCAGGCTCGCGAGGCCCCAGGAGCGGATCCAGCTTTTGTGCGGGGGGGGGGGAGGTTACACAATAGTGTGAATGCGCAAACGAAGCGAGCGCGAAATATTTTCGCGAAACCTAACCTTGAGCAACCTACCTTAACGAAACTTTACTTTGCACAACGTACCTTCGCGAAACCTAACCTTGAGCAATCTACCTTCGCAATACCTACCTTCGCGAAACCTAACTTTGAGTAACCTACCTTTGGGAAACCTAACTTTGAGAAACCTAATGTCGCGAAACCCAACCCTGAGGGACCAGCCTACGCGAAACCTAACTTTGAGCAACGTACCTTCGCGAAACCTAACTTTGAGCAACCTACCTTCGCAATACCTACCTTTGAGCAACCTACCTTCGCGAAACCTAACTTTGAGCAACCTACCTTTGAGCAACCTACCTTCGCGAAACCTAACTTTGAGCAACCTACCTTTGGGAAACCTAACTTTGAGAAACTTAATGTCGCGAAACCTAACCCTGAGGAACCAGCCTTCGCGAAACCTAACTTTGAGCAACGTACCTTCGCGAAACCTAACTTTGAGCAACCTACCTTCACGAAACCTAACCTTGAGCAATCTACCTTCGCAATACCTATACCCTGTTCACGATAACGTTAGAAAATAGAGGCTCGCAGAAGCAGGAGTACGACACCTTTTGTTTCAAGTTAAGTTCAAATAATTTTAATAAATAAAATGTACCTATGGCATACAGTAAATTATTTCGTATCTATGTAGGTACTCGTCACGAGGCGAATGACGTGAAAAGAAACAGTGTTTAGTAACAATTAGTTTATTAAAACGTCTAAATAAAATAACTTTATCAATATCATCACAATGGCTTGACATTATTGTTTTCAACAAACCAACTTTAATAATTTGGAATGCCAGATGTTTAAACTAATTTAAACGATACTTCCTCTAATTTAAAGGATTTATTATTTCGAGCAAAAATAACAGTAACAAAAACCAACAAAATCACGAAAATTCAGTTATAACGAGAGAAGGCGTACTCATACAATTTGACAGATCATATTTGACAAAACTTCCCAAAATGAAAAATTCACGTACTGCCGCAGTTTATGAAAGGAATAGAGTCAGATTTTAGTTTTGGTAGAAATACGTGAAAACGTTTTGCTTCTTTTAGATTTTAGACATCGACAGAATACTACAAAAAAACAATATTAAATGAAAGCCTTATAATTTCATAAGGTCGATAGGTTAAATAAGAATAATTATGCGTGGTAGGTGCTATTGAAATTAATTATTTTATTTTCCTTGCTTTATGATTCCACAAATTAACTAAACGAAAATTTTCGATATTATACATTTTGTAACTTGGTCTGAGACCTTCTGAGAAAATTGACAGTAACGTGAAAGCATTCCCAGTACTCTCTACCCCTGCTTCTTTTAG
>NWSH02000329.1:4236375-4246399 GCA_002382865.2 Heliothis virescens | reverse complement strand
TAGGGGGAGGGGGGGCACTTTGATACACAAAAATTCAATCTCTTTTCTGAGGACCGTAAAGCATTATATTTGAATATTTGTTTTGATGTGTGCATAGGCTAATAAGTCAACTTATATTTTGGCTACGCAAAAACCGCAAAAACTGGCGATGTATAGAGATAAACTGATTAAAAAAAAAAAAACATTTTGTATCATTCTGCCCCACCAGTGGGGCACTTTGATACATGGGGTGGGGCAGTTTGATATGTATTTTAGATCCATATGAAATGCAAATTTAAACTGACTAAAACCCAATATTAACTGTATTATTACTTAAAATTAAGAAATAAAACAATTTTATTGATTGAGATCGCAAAATACTTTTTATTAAGAGTGCACACTAGCCATAATCAGTCTCTTAAGTTACTTAAGGAATATAATCACAAAAAAACAATATGTCACCATAGAACACAATACAATTGTCATCATGGAACAAGATTAATTCTTTGTTATTTTCTTAATTATATAATCAGTTACATACTTACTAAGTAATCAGACTTAAACATTGAATATTGTTAATGAAAATATTATAATCTCCTATCAAAACGAACAATGTTTTTCGTTAAANAAAAAAAAATACATTTTGTATCATTCTGCCCCACCAGTGGGGCACTTTGATACATGGGGTGGGGCAGTTTGATATGTATTTTAGATCCATATGAAATGCAAATTTAAACTGACTAAAACCCAATATTAACTGTATTATTATTACTTAAAATTAAGAAATAAAACAATTTTATTGATTGAGATCGCAAAATACTATTTATTAAGAGTGCACACTAGCCATAATCAGTCTCTTAAGTTACTTAAGGAATTTATTCACAAAACAATATGTCACCATAGAACACAATACAATTGTCATCATAGAACAAGATTAATTCTTTGTTATTTTCTTAATTATATAATCAGTTACATACTTACTAAGTAATCAGACTTAAACATTGAATATTGTTAATGAAAATATTATAATCTCCTATCAAAACGAACAATGTTTTTCGTTAAAAATTAAACAAACATCAAAAATTTAACAAAAATAATCATAAAAACTCTCATATAAATAACAAAACAATCTACTGGATATTATATCGAGTTAAACCTGCCGAAATGAATAAAGCGACGATGTTCGAGATGTACCCTTGGAGAAAGTTGGTTTTGGTAATTGCAAAACTACATCTCTAACATCCACACTTGCTTTATCTTCCACGATTGGAAATACAAACTTAGAAGTCCCTGCTTTTTTTCTGAGATATAAAACTTCATATTCTGTCACATTATACTTAAATACAACTTTGGCAACGTAGTGAATTACAGTTTTCTTCTTCTCAAACTTAACTTTAACTTTTTCTATGCGATGTTGTAGGGTTGCAGTTTTGATGCCATATTTGTCGGCTGCTTTTCGTATAGATAAAGTCTTTGACAATACATCACGTATTGCATCTTCAATATTTTCTTCATTTATATTTTTACTATCAGTTTTGGGTTTGTAAGTACGCACCATTTTCTGAAAAAAAAAAAGAAACAATAAAATAAACTGTTATTTTTGACGGGGCACTTTAATACAATAAAGGGGCAGATTGATACGTATCATTGTACCCCGCACATTACCGTATCAAAGTGCCCCAAAGGACTTTTTCCACAAACAATTAATTTTATCAAATATATAATAATCTTGCAATCAAAAACATGTTAAAATACAATAATAACTATATTTACTTACCTTTCGTAACAAATAATAACAAAAACAACTAAGAGTATCCTCTTGAGACACAATTACATTTCACGTACCTTTTTTGTGGGCAGCGGTGCACGCCACTTCTAACACGTTAGTGACCGTTGAGGCCCAACGGCAAACTGGCGGCGAGCGATGTCATAACTGTCATTCTTGTGAATGTCCTTGAGCATTCTAGTGATGTACCGGACTGTGTAGCGTTTATCGGTTTTGAGATATAGATACTGTACCAATGTGCCCCGTGAATCAATGTGCCCCCCCTCCCCCTAACTAGTATTTCTGCGAGGCCCCCTCAGGCGCAAGGCCGTCGGCGGTCGTCGACGTCGCCGACGCCTAGCGCCGCCACTGACAACAAATGTTCTCTATGCGACACTACTAACTTCGAATACGAGGAGAGCAAAACTGATCGATGCCAGAGTGGCTGTGCTTTCAGCAGCATGCCATGGAACGCCGCGGGATGCCGCAGCACGCCGCGGAATGCCACAGCACGCCGCGGGATGCCACAGCACGCCGCGGGATACCACTGCACAACTTGCCATGCCATGCCATGCCGGCAGTGGGCGCCGGCCCTACCTAAAGGATAGTCTTTTTTTCGTGAACAGACAGACCATACCTACAAGGAAACGTGTTGCGTAGGAGTACAAAAATAAATAAAAAAATATTTAGATTTTATTTTTTATTGCAACAATACTTTAAAACTTTGGAAACCTGTATAACATTACAAAGGTATTTAGGCCAATTTACACCAACAAGATAAACGTACTATTAGGAAAACAGCTGTTTATCATAAATTTAAACCTAAAATAGTCTAAGTTGAACATGCTGGTTCGGAATTACGTTCCTATTGATTCAAGCTTGGACAATAAGAAGTTTTCACCAAATTTACAGCTTCATAGTAAAAAAAAACTTGGCATTTAAACTACCGATTACATAAACAACTGTTGGTGAAATTGGCCTTTATAATTTAAATCAACGGGTTACTCCGTTATCATCCTTTGTCGTCTAACAACCCAAGTCAACTATTATTAAAAACGTTTGAAATATTTTCGATCTTTTATCTGAATTTTACCCGGAAAGATACCTTTAAAATATTGCTCTTCTTGTATTGGAGCCAAAAACTTTGCGTTCCTAATAAACCGCTGACTTGGTGTATATAACTTACTGCCTAATCGTTTTGAAGGTTTTTCTAGTTTTTTCAACCTCGTTACATAAGTTACTAATTCTTGAAATTGTTTAAATGACATCCCAAATATAATTTCATTAGATATGTCTTCAGTGTCCTTCATTTTTTGTCTGTGAATTTTCAGCAAATTAAAAGTTGCTTGAAGTTCGGCAGGAGTTAATTTTGCGAGTGTGTGAATCATTTCGTCCTTTGGTACGAAAATCTTGTTGTTTTTCAACAAATCCTTAACCATTTCCGGTACATATAATCCTTTAGAAATTAAAATTTTCCTTTCTGGATCATTTCTGGGTGTTGACAAACGCCGTATGTTGGTTCTCATAATATTTAGTACTATTTTATTACGTTCCAACGGACAATGTATGAACGGAGATACAAATTTAAAAGTAGAATCTTGAAACGCAGGTATAGGAAATCTTTGTCTTATGACGTCGCATAAAATTGGTAAGGGCCACCGTTCACTGAGCATGTCTTGTAATATAGGTATTGGGTCTCCGGGCAAAGGTTTCCCTTTCACTTTACCAGGTGCCTTCGGCGACGGTGCTGGGATCTCGGGCATATCTGGCATGGGGAGCTCTGGTACTATCGGAATGGCCACATCAGGGATCCCAGGTATGGGACACCCTGGTAAATTCTCAGGCATACCAGGATCAGGTATTTCTTGTGGTAGAGGATTCTCTTTTTTTTTGGGACGGGCAGGTGTCATATCAATCCCATCGTCATTTTCGACACTTTCGAGAGTAAGGGGATCCGATGTAATTTTGGCACACATAGCCATTTTCCTCGTTGCAGCTGCCATATATAAGATGAACATGTTCTTTATGTATGTGATCTGAAATTTACATGCGAATTAAGCAAATCTACTAAGTGCGAGTCCGAATCCTATGATAAGGACGATCATGTCGGTCATATCTACATAAAGTTCGCTAAATATCTTGTCTCCGTTTAACTACTACCCTGTATATTCGCTACTAGTTAAAATGTTATATAAGTGTTTTTTATACCAGATAAGGTAAGGTCCACTCTATGGCGACTTGTGATTGAACTTCTTTTGTAGTTTCCAGAGGCACGAGAGCCTTTGGAGTGTCGCAAGAAACACATCCATGTCTCGGTCCCAAGCACGCGGGTATTGAGCTCTGCTCAGTTTTCACCGATTTCACTGGTATGTTTGAATAGCAAAAATACCTTTTGCTTGAGACCTGCAAATTACGACAAAATTATGAAGAACAATTATAATATATTTTATTAATAGAATTATTAGAGAAAAATAGTGTTATCACATTTAAGCGTTAGCAATGAAAAGTCAAATTTTGATAAATAAGTACTTGTATTTCGTAAAGACTTACCTGTTCTGAATATACGGAATAAATAATAATTTTCGAAACAGACCCAGGTGGTCTCAAATGTAATAAATTCCAGGACAAGATTGTATTACCGGACATTTTAATACCTTGATCATACCAGATTGTACTCTATGTAACTTGATAAAATTCAATACAAATTTTCTATTTAATAGTACATAGCTATTTCTTTTCATTCCTTCTTTATTTAATTTTAAACTCTGTTATCAGCATTTTGATTTCGGTAACTGTGGTTTATTTTGTATGTATATTTTTTGAATGGTTTTACATTATTTACAAAAACAGGTTTTCGGAATTTATGGAATACTTTTTTTTGACATATCTGACACACCAGTAAATGGATTTGACAAAGTTTATAGTTTTATTTGTTAACGTTAAAATGGCCAGTATTTGTGCCTCATAGCTACTAATTTTATAAAGAAGGATAATGCGGTATATAATTTAATACATAAATTGAATGTATGAATTGAATGAACTTTATATCAATAAATAATGGCGTCTCGGCCGATTTTCGGCCACGGTGGCTGTTCTCATATGAGGAGATCAGCCAGCTGTGCAGGACTTATTATATGGCACAAGGCACAACACACACTAAAGGCCCGACCGCACTAGGCGGAACTGAACTTCAGTGGAACTGAGCGACATGATGCGTCATTTTTTGGTAAACAGCACTTGTACTCCAGCGTCGCTTCAAAAATGTAGTCAGTAGCTAGTCAACCTCTGAGCAAGATGGACGACGAAATGGATGATATAATTACCGACATTAATATACCCTCTTATGCACGGGTGTTTGTATCACCAAAATCTTAGGACTATATAAGTTTTATTCAGGTGTCTAAATTGTTTAAAACTCACCTAAACCCGCCAACGCCTCCAAGAATATACAATGAATCCTGAACAACCACAACACCAGCATGCCTTCGAACCGGCAACTGTACTCCATGTTGAATCCATTCATTTTTATGAATATCATATACTTTTACATCCTTCATGAAAATTCCTGTTCCTCGTCCATATTCTCCACAAACTACTACAATTTTCGTAGGACTCCATGAAGCTATATTCCAACCCCATAAGTTGGTTTCCGCTACTTCCATCCACTTTTGAAAACCTGGTTCTTTTGAGTATGTAAATAAATAGTTTGGTGACTTTTCGGGTGCTTTGTCCTTGTTAGACCACATGGGCACTGCCGGTGTAAATCTCAGTTTACGGTGAATACTCTCTTTGACTAAATTCAGTACTTCGGTATAAACTTTCAGAGTATACAATTCACATAGTACTTGTTTATGCTCTTTTATAGCTGAGAGAGTTAATTCATAATCAATTGTTAATTTGTGCAAACAGGCAATTATTTTCTCAGTTAAACTATTTACATAATCTTTTGTTAGTTCTTTCATTGCTTCCAGTTCTTCTTTTGTAATTCTATCCATGTCTAAACAGCAAAGTATTATAAGTAATGCATCTGCACCTAACTCTTGGTGTTCAATCCATTTTAAACCGAATTTAAATACTTGTAATTCAGACTCTACGTCCAAGTACGGGTGTGATAAATACCAGAATAATTTATTTATATTTGGAACATATTCTGGTTTCATAGATTTAAACGAGAAGAGACCGTAAATTACCGCAGCCTGTTCAAGTTTAACTGATGCGGCATTTTGTGCAATGTCTTTAATTTCCATCCAATTAGATAATGATAATTGCTGTTCTAGACAATAATCTATTTGTTTAGTCAGTTCTGTTATTTGTAGAAAATTTGCAGCAATAGCGAGATCCCCAACAGTGGGTAAAGAATGCTCTGATATATCTATCAATCCTAATTCCATATATCTTAGTATAATATTCATGGAATTGGCATCAACCACCTGAAAATTATTACAAAAAAGTTAAACTATGGGACTATGAAATCCATATTTAAATATTTTTTCGGACAGCAACGTTGCAGGAGTGAAACCTGATTAGTACTTATCAAAACTTAAGAATTTTAATAGAAAAAAATATCTTAATACCTTTACATCGGACAAGTTGTATCAAAAGTATGTAAAATTATATCTTAGACATGCAGAGTAACATTCTAAAAAGAAATATTATATTTGGAAGAGCAGCGCATGAGTGTTCACAAATAGGTAACGTTACTATGGAATATGTATACAAGTTCAATAATAGTTTTTAGACTTTCGAACATTACATTCTTATAATAGTTGAGCATAAGTTTTTAAGTGTGAGCTCTGTGTTATTTTCTCTAAATGTACCCATATTCACAAATATACATATTTAGTTCTTTAAAATTTAAATAGTTTATTGAATTAAACATGCTTACGTCTATATAGATTTCGCGCTGTTCATTTTCAACATAATTCCCGCCAAACATCGCTCGAAAATAATCACTGTGTTCACTAAGCATTTCTTTTTTTACTTTAAAAACTTGACCATCGATCACTAAAGAAACTTCTTGCTTATTTTCCATTTTCAAAACTTTATTATAAAGCCGAAACTTGAAAAGGAAAACCAAATATTTTTTTAAATATTTGACAACGACAGACAACTGACGATAATGACAGAGTGACAACTTCACTGTCACCATACTGGCACGGATTACAGATGTTATTTGTCTATAACTCTAATTTGTCTCTGATGTATATTAGATTCTACGGGGACTGCGGGGATAATCGTAAATAGTTTCAAAAGTATTATTGAGTCCTTCGTCATTTATTTAGAAATTGAAATCTAAATTAGTATCATTAGTGATTTTGCCCACTTCTATAGATCTAAAACTTTATGGTTCTGGGACAATTGGGGGGAAATTTGACAATTTGTAGATTTGACATTTCGATTTTCGAAAACAAGCTAAAACAACTCAAGGACGAGGAAGGAAACAGTGGATTGTATTCTGTAGATAGAATAAATAAAGAAGAAACAAGTTCAAACTCGCTTGTATTCAAATAATATTGACCACAGCAACGGTTGATACAAGAATTTCAAAACATTGTCATCAAAAGTTTTAAATGTTTCGGTGATAGTGAATTCTGTTGGTTATCGAACGAAAGGACAATATGACAGCTACAGCATCAGCCGTAACTGCTTCTGTTGATGAGGACTTGGACGAGTGTGGGCCACAGCTTATCACTAAACTAGAGGTATGCAGCAATATCAGATGGCAAGCTTCTTCAGATTTCCTGGGTACCAGGACCTGTTGGAATGTAAACATGTTGCGTAGATTACGTTCAACATGTTTTACGAAGTTACTTGTGTCTGGGCGTAGCAAAGGACGTGCATAAGTTTCTGAATCTTAGAACTATGCCTAACAGACCCACACAAAGCAATGCAGTGTTGGGTTGATGGGTGTCCTTAGTGTTGAGTCCCTACTATAATATTATAAATGCGAAAGTAACTGTCTGTCTGTCTGTTACGCTTTCACGCCAAACCAGTGAGCCGATTTTGATGAAATTTTTTACAGAGATAGAATAGACCCTGAGGAACAACATAGGCAACAAATTTTTATCCGGGTATGGGAAATAGTTCCCTCGGGAAGCGGGCGAAGCCGCTGGCAGAATCTAGTCTTATAATGTAGTCACAAGTTAGTGCTGTCTCATTTTGTATAACATTCCTTTAAATTATCATTCGTATTTCTAGGGAAATGGTATAACATCAGGAGACATCAAAAAATTAGAAGAAGCAGGTTACCACACAGTGGAGTCAGTGGCCTATGCTCCTAAGAAATGGCTCATTACAATAAAAGGTATATCTGAAGCCAAAGCTGACAAAATACTTGCTGAGGCATCCAAATTGGTGCCTATGGGATTCACTACAGCTACTGAATTCCATCAAAAAAGGTAAGTTCACTCATCTTCAAAGATATTCTTCTAATATGTAAGTTACTCCAAGCCTGACAATTTAATGTATAAAGTTATGTTCTTTTATTATTTCTTTTTTTTTTATTTACTGCATAAAAGATTTCGGGTATTGGGTTGCCCAGGATACTGCGTTGAGATGCACCATGTAAAACAATGTAGTCAGCTGCATGCCGTTAGGCTGGAAGCTGACTATCTTAGGAAACAGTAGTTGGACAAAAGCTAGGCAGATGATTTTTATCTTCACTTCCAAAAGCAACATATTCAATAATTGTATTCTTATTTGTAGATCTGAAATAATTCAACTAACAACAGGCTCTAAGGAGCTTGACAGACTATTGGGAGGTGGAATAGAAACTGGATCCATCACAGAAATATTTGGAGAGTTCAGAACGGGCAAGACTCAAATATGCCACACACTAGCAGTTACTTGCCAGGTAAATATGGAAACTTTCCTCCATCCAACTGTGATTGTTACATGTTTTTCATAGTACAACTAACTTCTAACAACTCCTTTTACCTGCATCCCAGGGAAACTACTTTTTGCATCCATATAAAAGTTGTAGCTTCCCTCAATACATATAGTAACTAACACTGAAAGAATTTTTCAAATCAGCTCATTGAGTCCCTGAGATTTGTGCATTCAAGCAAAAATAGTCGTCCATTGTGGCTGTTCTCATGTAAGAAAATCAGCCAGCTCTCATAGCCTGATAAGACGGAAATGAGCCGTAGGGAGAAAGATTGTTCATTAATATGCTTTCCGATGCACGGGTGTATCAATCACCAACTTCTCTGGGCTATGATTTCTGCCTGATCCGGAAATCGTACCCGGCACGTGACCTTGTGCACAGCAGTCGCGCTATGGCACTATTTTTTATATTATAGATTTTACATGAACTGCCACAGTGAAGATACGCTAGCATATTTTGATTCACAATACTTGTAGTAGAGTATACTTACTTGCTTTGCAATAGTCAATTAGATACAGCCAACTATTAAATTTCTTACAGCTACCCATAGAACAATCGGGTGGCGAAGGCAAATGCATGTACATCGACACAGAAGGCACATTCCGTCCGGAGCGGCTGCTAGCAGTGGCACAACGTTACGGCATGGAGGGCGCTGCGGTACTGGACAATGTGGCTTATGCACGAGCGTATAATACTGACCATCAGACACAACTGCTGGTTCAGGCCTGTGCTATGATGGCAGAGTCTAGGTAGGTTCTGTTAATTTTTCTTTTTATTTATCCATTTATTTCAGGCATCAAGGCCCATATTTATATATACAATACTATATTATTATAAAAACTTAAACATACTAATATTATAAAAACTTAAACATACTATAAATACATATTAAACATAAACATTCTTAAAGCTAATGTACACGAAGTGTCGGCGTCGTGTTACGCTGACTGGTGTCACGTAGCTGGCCACGAAACCGGCGGTACATAACACCCTTCGGCCAGAAATCTTCCTTGAGGAACTTTTCTAGTGAATGTGTTGGAACACGCACCACGAACGACTTAAAGTTCGTGTTGTGACGCGGCTCCAACCTTTCCACCCTCAAGGTCCAGCTGGACTTGACGCGCAGATACTCCACGACCTCCTCAACCTTCGTGGAGTGGTGCAGTCTGGACACGTACAGCAGCGTCGTCGGAATTGCTGGACGCAGCAGCATGTTGGGTCCTGTCAGCGCAGTACCACACTGGTTCCGACAGGGAGGCTTCTTCTTCTTCCTCTTCTCTACCTTGATGAAGCCGTCCTTGTCGCACGTATCCTTCTTTGGACCCTGCCTTGTCAAAACCTGGTTAGGTTTCGACTGGCTACGCTTACCCCCTTTTGTTTTTCCCGCTATTCTA
>NWSH02000329.1:4205229-4233263 GCA_002382865.2 Heliothis virescens | reverse complement strand
GACGGCGGCGGCACACGTTGCAGCGCATGCATTCTCGGCAGTTGGTGACGCATTCGAGCCCGCCGACTCGAAACTGCAGATTGAGGCGTTTTGCGCCCCGCGACGCGTGTTTACATTTGCAACGTCGCTGGCGGTAGGTGACCTACTTGCAGAAATTGCATTGCGCAATGATACTACTTCTGCCCGTAGATCACTGATGGTGTTGTTGGACGCCTCCAGCTGATGCTGCATCTCGGCCTGGCTTTGCTTCAGGAGTGTAATATCCTTCAGCAGCCTGGTGACATCTACGTGGTCGAACGTGACGGGAGGAAGCTTGTGCAGATCCTTCGCCACGAATTCAGGCACGTCGTCGGGGTCGGTCTCCTTCAGCAACGTAACGATGTCCTGGAGACTCTTCTCTGTGCCATCCCTTCGACGAGATGGCATCTGGCTAACTTTGCCAAGCGTCGTGAATAGCAGCAACTTGGCACTGCTAACTTCGTCTTCCTTGAACGAAGACTTGCAGATCTGCAAGATGCTGACCTCGTCCATATAGTCGATGGCATGTTTAATAAATGCCAGCACTTCATTGGCTATGAGCGGTTGAGAACTCATAGCGAAAACCGGGCAGCGGCTAGAACCGCGCAATTCGCGAATATAAAATTCATACAGTGCAGCACAAAGGCGTCCGTACTCGACCGCGCATCGCACTGAAACCTTGTTTAACTTCTTGAAACGGAATAGAACAGTCAATCTCACTGTTTGTATGCCTACCTTTGAAAATATGCTGGGATTGCAAATGAGATGGATCCGGAGGAGTCGCTAATGAATTTGGTATGTATCGTTGGTATCGACGGTAGTTTGCCATAACCAAAAATAGAATAGAATAGAATTTGGTAGGGTTTAAAAAAAAAAAAGTGGGGTAGAATGCGGTTCGCGAAAAATATCTTTGCAATTTTAAAGTTCGCGATTTGACGCCTAGCGTATGCGCGGTAATGTATAGAAATCATTTTACTATTGTTAATTCAATAGTAGACAACTTGTGTTATTTGGTGCGAACTGTATCTGAGTGTAATTTCCTTGAATATAGGAGAAAGGACTAGGAGCAGCAAATAAGAAAGAGATAATCTGCGAAATAAGAAGATTATTCAACGAACCTTTGTTTCCTGTTACAGGTACTCTCTCATAATTGTGGATAGTGCAACAGCTTTGTACAGAACCGATTACTCGGGTCGTGGTGAGCTTAATTCCAGACAATTACATCTGGGACGATTTATGAGGATGCTGCTTCGGCTTGCTGATGAGGTGTGTACGTTTTTCATTACTAACATATTTTATTGATGAAATCAACACAAAGTTGGACTAGCTTAGTTTCATATTTTATTGTCATCCATCATTGGCGAGTTGATGACTTATCTTTTGAGTAACTATGTTCATAACTCTGTGTAGCCACTTTTATGGCGTATTTTAATGCAAAAAATGCACAACTATTCTTAGCCACTCTTGTTTATATGTAGTCTGCATACTTCTCTGTTACTTGTATACTGTAATATTTTTCTCTCTCTCTACTCACTAATAAGGTTAAGTTTCTACAAAAGCCTCTTTCAATTAAATAATCATTTATTAATTCCAGTTCGGCGTAGCAGTAGTAATAACGAACCAAGTGGTAGCCAACGTGGACTCAGTGGGCGTGTTCAACGCAGACACGAAGAAGCCTATTGGCGGACACATCATTGCGCACGCGTCGACCACACGACTTTACTTACGAAAGGGCCGGGGCGATAACAGAGTGTGCAAGATTTATGATAGTCCGTGCTTACCTGAAACTGAAGCTATGTTCGCTATAAGTACTGAGGGTATTACTGATGCTAAGGAATAGATTTTACGAGTGACGTTAAAATGGGTACTTGGCGATTCTTAACTCTAGGGGTCGTACGTATCGTAACATTAGGTGTGTTACTACAAAAAAGATAAATACGTGTTGAACGTGTCTTTATCTTTTTTGTAGTAACACCCTAGAAGTCTGTCGTGTGTTTTAATGGTGTGCTATTTGTCTCATAATGGAAATTGAATTAGATTTATTTTGTGTTGAGTTAAAATTGCCAGGTACTCATTGTGTCTCGAGGTGGTTTCGAGCGTATAGTCCCACTGATGCCTTGAATATTAAATTTTAATAACATGTGTGCCTTACTGTATAATTGTAAGTTTCTATTTGTTTAATTCGCATTAATTTTATCTCATTGTAAATAAGCGATCATCAACCCAATATGAAATGAATAAAACAACATATTTAATAAATATTATGCGTTTATTTCTTCAATATGGCTTACAACAATTTATATAAATTGCAAGTTCCAACACCTCAAAGAAAACCTTCAAACTTCGCGCGTGATTTGAACTTAGTTTATTGAAAACTTATTTATAAAATTACAATTTATATAAAATTTGCATCCAGCATCAACATTATTAAATGGTTTACGATATTCAAAATAGCTGATATTATAAGGCTTTCTATTATATTGCTTGAGTATACATATAATGCTTTGCGTAGTCCCTTCAATAACCAATATATCGGCTACCTAAATAATATATACGTCGCGTTGTTCAGTTAAACGGCTTTTACAGTTGGCTGCGACATATACATCTTGTGGATTTAAAATAAGGCTTTATTTCAGTACAATTTACATGGTGTATCGTTACATTTAACAGTCTATTATACTTATTAAATTATACTAGTTTATAGGGATACACTGCTCGCTTCACTACTGAAAGTATTGTATTCCCTAAAACTCTGAATGAACTACCTACATTTATTAACTATTTGTCAGACGGTAAACAATTATTGCGTTTAGCATCAATGTATTACTTTGTCTATTTGTGTAAATTTCTCACTGCATGGGACATAACATAATTATTTTAATCCTAAAGTATCGCCGCTTACGCGTAAAATCCACTGAAAAACTAATTCTACACACCCCTTAGAAAAATAATCATATATCGCTAAGAAAATTTATATAATATGTACTGATTTTTATTAGCACGCGGTTATAGCTAGATATATGTATCTGTATCATAAGATGTGTTATTATAACTATTAAACTACACACTATTAGGAATTTTAAAATTTTCTACAACACAACAAGACATGGAAGATTTTGTATCAGAACACGTAAATAAATTAGAAATGCATATGTCTGATATAAGTAAAAGACAAAAGATAGATCACATAACGAATTAAAAAAATAAAAAGACTTAAAATGTAATTAAATAAAATATTGGTGCTTTATTGGTCATGTAAATACTTCTACTACAATTTTGACCTTTCGAACACCAAACACAACAGATTATACATTTTTATTTGTATCTAAATTTAATAATTGCCAAAGTCGTAGATATTAAGACATGTGATTTTTTTAAATTTACATTGCACGTTGATGTTTTGATACAATGGCGTTCAAAAGATAAAAATGTTACTCATATGCTTCCTAAACTTTACGTAAGTCACTATAAACCGCAATGTTGACTAGTCGACGATCACGTTTTCATGACTACCATTTATTTTATTCAAAACTTGCTGCATTAACAAAGAAAATATTTTTTTTCTAATTAGGTCAATACATATTATCAGCTTCATTCTTAAGATTTAGATAAATGTGATTTAAGGCAGTAAAGTTTCCAATGTTAGTACGGCACAATCGATTCGGCACTTGATAATTATCGATTCGATAAAAATACAACACTGATGTATCGATATAGAAATAGTTATCATATAAGCCAAACATCGAAGCAGGCCCTGCTTATGTCCAGCACGCTATAAAGATTAAAGATATTTTCTAAGTATACAATTTGAATAAATGTATTGCCGCCAAAAATAGTTCTAGATTAAATAATAAATTCTCTACCCCACACTATATGATTTAGGAGATCTATAGTATTGAAAACTACAGCTATTCAATAGTAAAATTTCGGTGAACATCGGGGGAACCCCCATTTTACTGGTAACTCATTTGCCGATACTAGACAACATGCAAAGTTAATAAATAAAAACGTAAAATGAATCCACGAACATAAAAGTTTTAACCATAAAATTAACCCAACATTACCGCAATAAATAAAATAAATAACTAAAAAATTATAAAATTACTTCACGAGGCACAAGTGACGGATATACAGCCTTGCAACCTACTTAGCTAATTTGTATCAATCTGGAATACAGTAAATTATAAATATTAATAAATTATTTTTAAAATGTCAATGCTAAGTCGATTTTCGATCACAATTTTTACGGTGTAAGTACCAAGTGTGTTGGATCTTTAAAAAAATCCATCCAACATTTATATTTTTACAGCTTTTAAATTCGCTTTACAATTTTTTTCTCATTCAATATTTTCCCAATTCGGGTGCAGAGAAAATATTCAAACATTATTCATCAGACTGAAACCGTTATTAAATTTTTTTTAAAACATAGTATCAAAATGTCACTTCAGTACAGTAGTGAAGTGACAATTCGATAATTTTTTTATCGAAGTTATCTAGACTTTAGACCCTTGAATCCAGATCCCATATAGCCTGCCTCATCATATAATAATTACTTTAAGTTTGTATCGTTTTCATTCGTCCTTGTTGAAAGGAGAAACAAGACAACTTTTGAAACCAATCCTACTATGAATCCCTTAAAAAGTTAGCCACTTCGATAATATCCAATAAACAGCTTTAAGCAAAAGCCTTTTTAGGGTTCCGTAGCCGAATGGTAAAAAACGGAACCCTTATAGATTCGTCATGTCTGTCTGTCTGTCTGTCTGTCCGTCCGTCCGTATGTCACAGCCACTTTATTCCGAAACTATTAAGACTACACAATTCAAACTCGGTTGGTAGATGTATTACATTAACCGCTTTACGATTCTCATGCAAAAATAAAATAATAATAATATTAGAGGGGTCTCCCCATACATGGAACTGAAACTAAAAATTTTTTTTTTCATCTCACCTATACTTGCGAGGTGTCTATAGATAGGTCTTTAAAAATGAGATTGAGGTTTCTAAAACCATTTTTTCTCAAAGTCAATCATTTCAGAGTAAGACACTTTCAAAGTGCTAAAATGTGTGTCCCCCCCCCTGTAATTTCTAAACTACCAAAGTGAAAAATCTAAAAAAAATATATGTTATAGATCTTAATAAAAACTATCAACCAAAATTGGTTTGAACGAAATACAGTCAGTAGTTTTTGAGTTATAGCACTTTTTCAGTAACCGCAAACTATAACTTTGTTATTCATATATTTGTATGAAAAACAAAGTAATTTTTTATAGGTACGTTTATTTTTCATAGATAATGGAACGGAACCCTTCGTGCGCGAGTCCGACTCGCACTTGGCCGGTTTTTATTCTTCTTTTCGAATCGGGCACAAATCCAACAAAGCAAAAAGTATCAAAATGCATCAATCCTCAGTCACAAATGACAGACTTAGTTTTATAATAAAAGTAATCAGTACACAATGAAGCAGGCTATCTAACCGTGGCACGAGCGCTCATAGCTCGGGCTCCTGTGACGTCACCAGCGGTGGCGCGGGCGCAGCGGGCGCGGAGGAAGCGCCGGCGAGGTCGAGTCGCGCGTGCTCGCTTGCTACTAACGCGCGGAGCTCGTCCTGAAAGATATAACTTGAATTTAGGTGTATGCTTGAGTTAAGTGTGCTGCGACATATTGAGGGTAAATTCTGATAAAAGAATTCTATAACTATAGAAATTCTATAACGAGAATAAAACACGTTAGTAGTGTTGAATCTAGCAAGAACAGTCGCCATGATGAACAAGTTTAGGTAATTATTGTCAGCGTTTACAAAATTGGAAATGCTGCCCGACTGCTGAAAATTTTCGCCAAAATTGCCAATAAAGAGCCAACAATTCATAATCATACTATTTTCGACTTTCAAGTATATTCTGTTCTACTCACCCCCCATCCCAGCCTGTCAGCGAGGTCCTGGCAGCCATCATCACAGTCTCCCAACCTCGCGACATCTCGTACAGCATCTTCGTCTAACTGCAAGCCACCGCTCATGACGCCCCATAGACGGAGGAGTGGGGACCTCATACCGGCTTTCTCGCGGTTTATCAGCAGTCTAGGACACCAGTCCGGGACCCTGGGAGGAAATCATGAGGAAATAGTATTGTTGCTTTGTTCCATGGAGAATGTTGATAACCATCATCCATGATAGTAATTATCAGTGTTTTCAGTATCGGAAAAATCGGATAATGTAATGAATGGAAAAGTTTAGTAAATAATACGATATTCCTAAAGACAGCCTAGTATCCCTAGAAATTATTATAATTTTTCATCATCCCAAAAAATTAAATGTATTGTCAGGTATTATATTCATTGTCTCTCAAGAGTATTCAACTTATTTTTTGGGTAAAGTGTAAGGCATAACAAATAGAAGCATTCGCTCTTTACAGTTATTTCCACTCTTCTAAACATTTTTTTATTAATAATAATTGACCCTTAGAACACAGTCATATTAAATGCAATACCTTTTACCTAATCTTGGAACATTTTCTTTAATAAAACTCACATATCAATAAGAGAAGCGAACGGCTGCACTTCAAGTGACGACCCCATGATGATGAGCATGTCACACTGCTGGAAGTCTTCCTGAAGGCACCGCTGAAACCGGTCCGGCAGGCTCTCGCCGAAGAACACGATGTCCGGCTTCACAACGCCCGGGCATTCTGTGCAGATGGGGATCTGGTCCGCGAATATACGCTCTGGAAATATACCAAAAAGATATTTTATTTTAAATCCCATAAACCAGGTCACATCTTTAAGTATATGATATATTTAATGGCCATTTGGTAGTAAAAAAACCGGCCAAGTGCGAGTTGGACTCGCGCGCGAAGGGTTCCGTACTAAGCTGTAGTTCCACGCTTGAGTAACAGATGGCGTTGTATTCAAATTGCACTGTCTTTATAATTTATTGTATGGGGACCCCCCTTAATATATAACTTTTTTTAATTTTTATATATATTATATTTTTAAGTATTTGTTGTTATAGCGGCAACGAAAATACATCATTTGTGAAAATTTCAGCTTTCTAGCTATCACGGTTAATGAGATACAGCGTGGAGACAGACAGACAGACAGACAACGAAGTCTTAGTAATAGGGTTCCGTTTTTACCCTTTGGGTACGGAACCCTAAAAAGATCAATGTTATAATTATTTGCTTAGCCATTTCTCGACCATTCTTACATAACAGGGCGTAGCTAATTATACAACAGTTTGCATTAACTGACTGCCTTTCTCATCTCAACAACTTAATGACTTGATACTTTTGGTTAAACTGGTTGTCAATAGTTCCTACAACAAAATAATAACCTAGACCCAACAACCTTAGTTTTCTTTCACAGAGACACTGTCCGCTACAGATGATACACCCACATGCATTAACTTTCATGTATAGTTTATTCCATATGACTATAATTTTTCCAAAATGGGTATCCCCCCGTAACCACCAACGTTCCCAGTCTTAGGCAGCCAGCATCCATTCACTGCACAAAAATGTACATACATATGCTGAAAGAAACTCAGGATTAAAAGAAAATTTGATAATACCTTTAACATATTCGAGATCGTACTGCTTGCGGCAGTCGAGACAGTGCGAGGTGTAGAAGGTGCCGTGAGCTTCCACTAGCTTCTCCTCAGGTATGCCTGCCCCGCGCTCTAGGGTGTCTATGTTCTGTGTGTAATGGCGGAGTAGGAGGCCTGAATAGAAAGAAAATGTTATTGCCTCTGGTATTTTTCATGAATGAGATTAGTAGCTAAAAATATTAGTAATTTAGAGTACAAATATTATTCGTTAAAACATTTAGTGTCGTTTTCAGTTTACTATGCATTTCAGAATCATCTTGCAGCAAAAAGTTTGTGAATTAAAAAGTTACTTTTTTTGTTCTTTTGAAACACTATTATGATGTTGAATACATGTAAAAAAAATTATAAGGACTATATGTACAGTGTACACAAAAATATAAGTATGAATAAGAATCCATTTAACACAGACTTAGTTTATTCCTGGTCTCTTCAAATTATATTAACAATATTTTTTGTAATTATATAAAAATTGCATACCTTTTTCATGTAAAAGCCTGATGAAGTAATGTGATATGGTCGGTTTGAAGCTTCCAGGGTACAGTTCCTTTGCCAACATGAAGAACGGTTTCGGATTTTGTCTGAAGAAGTTGATCTCAAATATTGCTTGCGGTTCCGGAAGGTCATATTTCTGGAGATTGTGGTATAGACCCGTTTCTGGGCTTCGGAAATCAGGGATGCCTGCAGCTGTAACAGTATAATGTCATTATTACAATCTTTTTTTAGCTGAAGCTCTAAGAAAGAAAAAGTTATTCCACTTAGAAAAAAAAAATTCCATTTGTTGTCCCTATTTGACAGCAGGTCTCAAAATGGAATGTAAGCATAGATAATTCATATTATTGTTATTTTTCTTGGTCTATTATGATTAGCGCATTGAATTTTAGTTCCATACTGCTAACTGTAACTACAACCGAATATAACAGATTTAAGAAAATTCACTCTCATAGCTTGCAAGATCAGAGGGCACAAAATAAAACAATTTTGTTTTACCTTTTTAAAGTACAGTTAATATAGGTAATTCTAAACCAAACATATTCTACAAGTTTTACATTACTGTTCAAGTATTTCCTAACACTAATAAAGCTAACGACAACACTGTAAATTTTTCCATCAAAACATTACTTGTTTGACCTTGATGGTGTAAACAATGATAATGTTAATTTTCCACAGAATGTTTTTATGGTTTTAGTAGCTATGGCTTTTGGTGCCATTATTTTTATCCTGACTGAATAGGAATACAAATTAATTGATTTGTTAATACTAATATAAAAAATGTTTTTTTTTTAAAAGCTTTTATTTGTTTGATTGTTCGTACCCTAGAGACCAATTTGAAATATTTTTCTCTCTTTGATAAGTAAAGTGTACTTGAGTAACATAGGCTATATTTTATCTAGGGGTGTAACTGGAGGAACAAAGTTGGCTTGTTATAATTTCAGAGTAAAACGGTAAAAATTATGTTGTGCATGGAGATGAGCGAGGAGTTTCGACTATGGGAGAATACATATTTATCTAAAGCAACTAAATGCAAACAAAATAGCAGGAAGCCACTAATACTGCTTTATAAAATGGTTAGATTAGGAATAAAAGCATTATCTGTTTCCTGGGTTTATTCATATCTATACTAATATTATAAAGAGAAAAAGTTTGTTTGGTTGTAATGAATAGGCTCAAAAACTACTGGACCGATTTTAAAAATTCTTTCACCATTCGAAAGCTACATTATCCACGAGTGACATAGTCTATATTTTATCCGGGTACGGGCAGTAATTCCCACGGGATGCGAGTGAAACCGCGGGAAAACGGCTAGTGTAAATATAAAAAAAACATCCTAGTTTACATTAATAATTCAGTAAAAAGAATAATAATGATTCACATAGGAATATTTTTTGATGAAGAAAATACACTAAAAAATCTTTCAAAAATAGCGAGTTTCTCAGCATCGAGCACTACAAAAACCAATGTTTCTATTTATCTGCGTGTTATGAGTCTGAGTTACTTGTAATAGACAAATAAACAAACATGTATGACTAATAATGTTAGATTTAACCTCTACAAATTAAATGCATTCAATATTGGTATCAAAATTATTTCTTCCAAAAAATTAAGAAAAAAAATCTTGACTGTATTCAGGCATTATGTTATTATTGCTAAAAATGTTTAGTAAATAGAAAACAAACATTTCCAAGATAAACAAATCAATGCAAGACTTTTTTTCTCAGTTTTTCTTAATACTTACATGTAGAAATACCAGCTCCGGCCAGAGTAATGATGTTTTTACAGCGTTCACTTTGTATCCACTTCACTATGCCGTCCAAACTCACTTCTTCCAAGACCTGGTCCGTCGGCGCCGCAGTCTCGGGCGGCTCATAAAATCCAAGTTTCTGAGCCAAATACCGCCTAATTGAATCCACGTCCAAGTCCCTCAAACGAGCCCCAAGGCTGTCTATAGGATTTGGCGGGACGTCCGGCACAGGCCTATCTACGGGGTCATCACCTACAATCGTACCAAAATATTCTAATAATAACAGGATAATAATATCTCACAACGTTCCTTAGGCAGTATTAGCTCACCATCACTCTTTCCCGGCGGTGAATTTGCAGACATTTTGCGTAAATAAATGGAATTGCGACTCGAAACCTTTGTCCACTCTTGCCACGGTTTCTTTGACAGATAATGGAGGCGCATTCTCGAATACAGCTTGCGTTGAATGATACAAGCGTAGTGAACGAATTATAATTATATTTAACAAAGTTATGTAAAAAGTGTACTTTGACCGATGTGCATTTCTAATCTAAAGATTATGCTAATTATAAACAATTACTTCATATTGATATATAGTTAGCGTTAACAAAATTAACTACTGACGTACGTGTAAGTAAATTCTCATTCTAGCTTCGAAATTATCGAGCGTTAAAATATCTACTACTACTGACTTCGTAAACGAACCATCAGTGATGTGAAATTGAATAAAAAAGAACAAGTCCAGAAATACTTTATTTATTCTACTGTAACAGTACTTATAATAATATTTGATACTTATTATATATTAAAACTAGCCGTTTTCCCGCGGTTTCACTCGCATCCCGTGAGAATTACTGCCCGTACCCGGATAAAATATAGCCTATGTCCTTTCTCAAGTTCCAAACTATGTCTGTACCAAATGTCACACAAATCGGCTCAGTAGTTTAGGCGTGAAGAAAAGACAGACAGACAGACAGAGTTACTTTCGCATTTATAATATTAGTTTGGATTTGGATTTATCCATATTTTACGTAATTACAATAAATTAATCGTAAAAATCGTATAGATAAGAAATAAACGAATTCGACGATCGTATAGATACCAATACCCATTATCATTCCCGAGAATCCACCAATATTACCTGAAAAAAAATCATGTTTATATATATTTTTTTAATACGTATACAATGTATAAAAAACCAACACGTATTTAATTTCTTACTCAATATCTCGAACCAGTAAGCAACAACATCAAGGCGATGCAGTATTCCTTCACTTGTAGCCTGATAAACGCTTATTAAGCATTTGTTGGTAAGATTTATGCCCTCTCTGTAAAATGAAAACAAGTATATTTAGGTAGGTATATACTTAAATATGATTAAATGAAGAAATAAAAACTAGTTAATTAGAAAAGTAATAAATGTATTTTTATAAATTATTGGTATGAAAAAAGGTGAGTCACTTACACAAAACTATTTTTAAACCCTTTTATTTGTGTTATCCCTGCGGGCAGCGGTACTCTAAAACTTTTAGCAAAGTGCTGTGTAAGCTCACAGTCCGGCCAACAGTCAGCACAATACAGTGAGTCAGCCAGCTCTTGTTCTAACCCAGTCGTATCTTCAGAGTTCATTGGATATAAGTACTGAAGTTTTTCTGAAAAATAATGATTGGTCTTTACAATAGACCCTGGATATAGTTTTAAACGTAACTCACAAAGGAATTATGAAACTTTTAATACGAACCTTTATATTTGTTGAGGCACCTCAAATTCTTTAATGTGCAAGTTTGAAAATGCGTAGAAATGCCAGAAGGCAAAAAGAATGGGGTGCACTGGCATAAGGACTGCACTGATTGGATACGACACTTGACAATACAAGCACTGTACGAATACATATTCCTGAATACTTTTTTGTGCTCGTCATGGAAAAGACACTTTCTCTGTGGAAAATTTAGATATGTTTAACCTTACTATACATGTAAACTATACCGCCTTAAAATTATAAAAACCTTTTATTTATTTCAATACAGCTTAAAATGCTATGTATGTACATTTAAAATAATTTAGTAATAAATACCGTTTTTGATGGATATTTGCGGACTTCTGACGAAGCGATTTGTTTGATAGATGAAATGTGAAATAGTTGCAGGTGATTAGGCTGAACAATGCGTTGCAAAACTCTGCCGCCGGTCATATCAGCAAAATGAGTGGGATCAAATATAAGAATCTGAAATTATTTTACACCATACAAAACATGAAATAATAATAGTCCATTTAAATGGGTAAAAAGTACTTAACGCATCGGAGAGCACGTTAATGTCGGTTCTGCGCCTGATCTCTCTCCGGTCGTGTTGGATTGCCGTCCCATCGGTTTATGAGAGTGAGGGAATAGGGAGTGCACCTGAGTCTGCGCAAATGCTTGTGCACTATAATATGTCCTGCGCAGCTGGCTGATTTTCTTATATGAGAACAGCCGCCGCAGCCGATAATCGTCTAGGACGCCATCAAATATAAGAACTGCAGCTTAAAATATTGAATCAATTAATAAGTAACTATTATTCGTATTGTATTTTTAAACTGTGTTTTTAACTAAATAGTCATATCAAAATCACATTGTTTATTTTTCGGTAAGTGCCTACTTAAATGAGTATAGCTGATACATAAAAATATGACGTACAGAAACCTGTTCCTTTTTTCACATCACTAGAACGTAGTGAGTGAACCGTGGAGAACGCTGTCAGCGGTGTACAGATAATATTATAATAAAATGGCGGGTAACTTAATTTGGAAGCATACAAGGAAACTTAGGTTCTATCCAAGAATTTTGGATTGAGGGCGGTGATTATGCCTTTTTAGCCATAACTTAACATTTTACTCACTTCGAAACCTTGTCTGTAGGACAATGGGTAGGCGTAATCTTCGAGCATAGCATCCAACAATACCCATAGGCCATTCGATGGCCCCGGTACTGACTGCCTCTTCACTTCCTCTATGAGGGCATTTGGCCTATTTCAGAAGGATAGGAAAAGATTTATCTATCAGATACAGTTATCAATCTATCGCTTCTACGGAACGTAATAATGTGTTTTTCTTGGTGGGAAATCATCACATGCTCACCGCTATGGGTGCAGCGAGAGGGAGTATCAAACTGTTACTGACTAAAACTCCCAACCACTTTTGATCCTTCTGAAGTCCTTGCGAATAATGAGGGTTGTCTGCCACCAGATGGCGCTTCGCCAAATTAACTAATATGAAAAAAAGAAAAGTTTTTTTACTTGTCGGCCGATTCGTAGTCCAGCACGTAATTGAAGGCACAACAGTGTCCTCGGATGGTTTTGCGTACTTTGAATATAGTCTTACAGTCCACTACTTTTCCTGCCCACAAGCATTGCATCAGCATTTCATCACAATTTGGCGCCAACTAACAAAAGAAAGAACGCATTTTTTAAAAACCTCGCTTGCAATGGAGGTTTCACTTCTCAGTGGACTTTTAAATCCTCCGATTTAGCAAAATAGGTACCGAGTGGGTTTAAATATGTCATTATAGTGGTCAAGGGGTAGGTATCTAACTCGACCTCTCGATCGGAAGACCGCAATTTGCTATTGCCACTTTAAACTTTACTCCATTTCCACAAGTAAAGCTTTATTAAAATAACATTTACTTCCTTACCTCTTTCATAAGTTGCACAGTTTGTTGGCTAAACTCCTTCATGTCAAAGACATCCATAAGCTTGAGCAGTGGTTCCGTCTCATCGTATGCGAAGTCTATCAGCCTGCCCATATGTTGGAGGAAATTCTCCAGCTCAGAGAGGGTCATGTTCAGTTTCGACAGTTTAGGGTATCTAGGAAAAACAATTGAATTACATAATACATAATACCTATATGGTAAGGAATTTTTATTTTGAGACTGTTCAAAAAACCAATAAGAATCAGGTACCTACCAGGAAGTATCATACCAATGAGTATCTATAACATAACTTGTAGTTAAAAGTCTATCTCTAATTTCGCTCTTACTCTGACTAACTCAAGCCTTTCAACCAACCAAAGCTTAAAAATATTAGCTTCAAATAAACTAAATAGCCAATAAGTAGACCTATTTTTTAATTAAGTACTAGATAAATTTTATCTGAAAAAAATATGTTTGACGTTTTTGTAAACGTTTGCAAAACTACTTTTGTATAACCTTTTGANCAGGAATAGGCTCAAAAACTACTGGACCGATTTTAAAAATTCTTTCACCATTCGAAAGCTACATTATCCACGAGTGACATAGTCTATATTTTATCCGGGTACGGGCAGTAATTCCCACGGGATGCGAGTGAAACCGCGGGAAAACGGCTAGTGTAAATATAAAAAAAACATCCTAGTTTACATTAATAATTCAGTAAAAAGAATAATAATGATTCACATAGGAATATTTTTTGATGAAGAAAATACACTAAAAAATCTTTCAAAAATAGCGAGTTTCTCAGCATCGAGCACTACAAAAACCAATGTTTCTATTTATCTGCGTGTTATGAGTCTGAGTTACTTGTAATAGACAAATAAACAAACATGTATGACTAATAATGTTAGATTTAACCTCTACAAATTAAATGCATTCAATATTGGTATCAAAATTATTTCTTCCAAAAAATTAAGAAAAAAAATCTTGACTGTATTCAGGCATTATGTTATTATTGCTAAAAATGTTTAGTAAATAGAAAACAAACATTTCCAAGATAAACAAATCAATGCAAGACTTTTTTTCTCAGTTTTTCTTAATACTTACATGTAGAAATACCAGCTCCGGCCAGAGTAATGATGTTTTTACAGCGTTCACTTTGTATCCACTTCACTATGCCGTCCAAACTCACTTCTTCCAAGACCTGGTCCGTCGGCGCCGCAGTCTCGGGCGGCTCATAAAATCCAAGTTTCTGAGCCAAATACCGCCTAATTGAATCCACGTCCAAGTCCCTCAAACGAGCCCCAAGGCTGTCTATAGGATTTGGCGGGACGTCCGGCACAGGCCTATCTACGGGGTCATCACCTACAATCGTACCAAAATATTCTAATAATAACAGGATAATAATATCTCACAACGTTCCTTAGGCAGTATTAGCTCACCATCACTCTTTCCCGGCGGTGAATTTGCAGACATTTTGCGTAAATAAATGGAATTGCGACTCGAAACCTTTGTCCACTCTTGCCACGGTTTCTTTGACAGATAATGGAGGCGCATTCTCGAATACAGCTTGCGTTGAATGATACAAGCGTAGTGAACGAATTATAATTATATTTAACAAAGTTATGTAAAAAGTGTACTTTGACCGATGTGCATTTCTAATCTAAAGATTATGCTAATTATAAACAATTACTTCATATTGATATATAGTTAGCGTTAACAAAATTAACTACTGACGTACGTGTAAGTAAATTCTCATTCTAGCTTCGAAATTATCGAGCGTTAAAATATCTACTACTACTGACTTCGTAAACGAACCATCAGTGATGTGAAATTGAATAAAAAAGAACAAGTCCAGAAATACTTTATTTATTCTACTGTAACAGTACTTATAATAATATTTGATACTTATTATATATTAAAACTAGCCGTTTTCCCGCGGTTTCACTCGCATCCCGTGAGAATTACTGCCCGTACCCGGATAAAATATAGCCTATGTCCTTTCTCAAGTTCCAAACTATGTCTGTACCAAATGTCACACAAATCGGCTCAGTAGTTTAGGCGTGAAGAAAAGACAGACAGACAGACAGAGTTACTTTCGCATTTATAATATTAGTTTGGATTTGGATTTATCCATATTTTACGTAATTACAATAAATTAATCGTAAAAATCGTATAGATAAGAAATAAACGAATTCGACGATCGTATAGATACCAATACCCATTATCATTCCCGAGAATCCACCAATATTACCTGAAAAAAAATCATGTTTATATATATTTTTTTAATACGTATACAATGTATAAAAAACCAACACGTATTTAATTTCTTACTCAATATCTCGAACCAGTAAGCAACAACATCAAGGCGATGCAGTATTCCTTCACTTGTAGCCTGATAAACGCTTATTAAGCATTTGTTGGTAAGATTTATGCCCTCTCTGTAAAATGAAAACAAGTATATTTAGGTAGGTATATACTTAAATATGATTAAATGAAGAAATAAAAACTAGTTAATTAGAAAAGTAATAAATGTATTTTTATAAATTATTGGTATGAAAAAAGGTGAGTCACTTACACAAAACTATTTTTAAACCCTTTTATTTGTGTTATCCCTGCGGGCAGCGGTACTCTAAAACTTTTAGCAAAGTGCTGTGTAAGCTCACAGTCCGGCCAACAGTCAGCACAATACAGTGAGTCAGCCAGCTCTTGTTCTAACCCAGTCGTATCTTCAGAGTTCATTGGATATAAGTACTGAAGTTTTTCTGAAAAATAATGATTGGTCTTTACAATAGACCCTGGATATAGTTTTAAACGTAACTCACAAAGGAATTATGAAACTTTTAATACGAACCTTTATATTTGTTGAGGCACCTCAAATTCTTTAATGTGCAAGTTTGAAAATGCGTAGAAATGCCAGAAGGCAAAAAGAATGGGGTGCACTGGCATAAGGACTGCACTGATTGGATACGACACTTGACAATACAAGCACTGTACGAATACATATTCCTGAATACTTTTTTGTGCTCGTCATGGAAAAGACACTTTCTCTGTGGAAAATTTAGATATGTTTAACCTTACTATACATGTAAACTATACCGCCTTAAAATTATAAAAACCTTTTATTTATTTCAATACAGCTTAAAATGCTATGTATGTACATTTAAAATAATTTAGTAATAAATACCGTTTTTGATGGATATTTGCGGACTTCTGACGAAGCGATTTGTTTGATAGATGAAATGTGAAATAGTTGCAGGTGATTAGGCTGAACAATGCGTTGCAAAACTCTGCCGCCGGTCATATCAGCAAAATGAGTGGGATCAAATATAAGAATCTGAAATTATTTTACACCATACAAAACATGAAATAATAATAGTCCATTTAAATGGGTAAAAAGTACTTAACGCATCGGAGAGCACGTTAATGTCGGTTCTGCGCCTGATCTCTCTCCGGTCGTGTTGGATTGCCGTCCCATCGGTTTATGAGAGTGAGGGAATAGGGAGTGCACCTGAGTCTGCGCAAATGCTTGTGCACTATAATATGTCCTGCGCAGCTGGCTGATTTTCTTATATGAGAACAGCCGCCGCAGCCGATAATCGTCTAGGACGCCATCAAATATAAGAACTGCAGCTTAAAATATTGAATCAATTAATAAGTAACTATTATTCGTATTGTATTTTTAAACTGTGTTTTTAACTAAATAGTCATATCAAAATCACATTGTTTATTTTTCGGTAAGTGCCTACTTAAATGAGTATAGCTGATACATAAAAATATGACGTACAGAAACCTGTTCCTTTTTTCACATCACTAGAACGTAGTGAGTGAACCGTGGAGAACGCTGTCAGCGGTGTACAGATAATATTATAATAAAATGGCGGGTAACTTAATTTGGAAGCATACAAGGAAACTTAGGTTCTATCCAAGAATTTTGGATTGAGGGCGGTGATTATGCCTTTTTAGCCATAACTTAACATTTTACTCACTTCGAAACCTTGTCTGTAGGACAATGGGTAGGCGTAATCTTCGAGCATAGCATCCAACAATACCCATAGGCCATTCGATGGCCCCGGTACTGACTGCCTCTTCACTTCCTCTATGAGGGCATTTGGCCTATTTCAGAAGGATAGGAAAAGATTTATCTATCAGATACAGTTATCAATCTATCGCTTCTACGGAACGTAATAATGTGTTTTTCTTGGTGGGAAATCATCACATGCTCACCGCTATGGGTGCAGCGAGAGGGAGTATCAAACTGTTACTGACTAAAACTCCCAACCACTTTTGATCCTTCTGAAGTCCTTGCGAATAATGAGGGTTGTCTGCCACCAGATGGCGCTTCGCCAAATTAACTAATATGAAAAAAAGAAAAGTTTTTTTACTTGTCGGCCGATTCGTAGTCCAGCACGTAATTGAAGGCACAACAGTGTCCTCGGATGGTTTTGCGTACTTTGAATATAGTCTTACAGTCCACTACTTTTCCTGCCCACAAGCATTGCATCAGCATTTCATCACAATTTGGCGCCAACTAACAAAAGAAAGAACGCATTTTTTAAAAACCTCGCTTGCAATGGAGGTTTCACTTCTCAGTGGACTTTTAAATCCTCCGATTTAGCAAAATAGGTACCGAGTGGGTTTAAATATGTCATTATAGTGGTCAAGGGGTAGGTATCTAACTCGACCTCTCGATCGGAAGACCGCAATTTGCTATTGCCACTTTAAACTTTACTCCATTTCCACAAGTAAAGCTTTATTAAAATAACATTTACTTCCTTACCTCTTTCATAAGTTGCACAGTTTGTTGGCTAAACTCCTTCATGTCAAAGACATCCATAAGCTTGAGCAGTGGTTCCGTCTCATCGTATGCGAAGTCTATCAGCCTGCCCATATGTTGGAGGAAATTCTCCAGCTCAGAGAGGGTCATGTTCAGTTTCGACAGTTTAGGGTATCTAGGAAAAACAATTGAATTACATAATACATAATACCTATATGGTAAGGAATTTTTATTTTGAGACTGTTCAAAAAACCAATAAGAATCAGGTACCTACCAGGAAGTATCATACCAATGAGTATCTATAACATAACTTGTAGTTAAAAGTCTATCTCTAATTTCGCTCTTACTCTGACTAACTCAAGCCTTTCAACCAACCAAAGCTTAAAAATATTAGCTTCAAATAAACTAAATAGCCAATAAGTAGACCTATTTTTTAATTAAGTACTAGATAAATTTTATCTGAAAAAAATATGTTTGACGTTTTTGTAAACGTTTGCAAAACTACTTTTGTATAACCTTTTGAAAACATGTCAAATTGCTATATTTATTCCTCAGATAGAATTTAACCAATGATTGAAAAATGGCCCTTAGTATAAATAATATGCTAACAATTCCAGCGTTTTATTTTTCAAAGCTTTCATGCTAATCCTGTTGATATTACAGAGGGCTACTGCTGGGAAGTCAATGTTCTTGATTGGGTACGTGAATGACTCGCCGGAGACCACCAGCGGCTTCGTGAGCATCGACATCCAGGTCAAGTGGAGGAAGTTTAACACAACGATAAGACTTAAGCAAAGTATCACCATCCATAGTACTCTGGAACAAAAGGATTTAGTAGGTATCTAGTTCTCATGATCAGGAAAATTGCAAGCTTGATTGTAGACAAATGTATGATTAATCCTCAACTTTCTGTAATGTAGATATTGAATGGAATCGGTTTCCATCTAATGGACTCCCTCCCTCCCGTCGTCAGACTCTTACTGACTAAAACCCACCCTTTTCCTTCTGGTGCCCTTTGTATACCAGAGCCGAGGTAACTCTTTCGAACACTCCCATGGTCCAGGTACGACCCGCCGATACCTAAACGTCTTCTGAGCAGCGACAAAAAGTTTGGCGAGTACTCGGATTCCTATGACCTATTTACTTGACCTACCTTATTGATATTTAAGTCTAGTGGTATGTCTAGTAAATAATTCAACGGTTTGCTTGTCTCTATGATACACCCCATGTTACTTAAAACTTAGGTGTCATTTGCCGGGGCTGCGGATTGTTCACAAGAGTTACCGCAGCCTAGGCACTCAANTCGGTAAGTGCCTACTTAAATGAGTATAGCTGATACATAAAAATATGACGTACAGAAACCTGTTCCTTTTTTCACATCACTAGAACGTAGTGAGTGAACCGTGGAGAACGCTGTCAGCGGTGTACAGATAATATTATAATAAAATGGCGGGTAACTTAATTTGGAAGCATACAAGGAAACTTAGGTTCTATCCAAGAATTTTGGATTGAGGGCGGTGATTATGCCTTTTTAGCCATAACTTAACATTTTACTCACTTCGAAACCTTGTCTGTAGGACAATGGGTAGGCGTAATCTTCGAGCATAGCATCCAACAATACCCATAGGCCATTCGATGGCCCCGGTACTGACTGCCTCTTCACTTCCTCTATGAGGGCATTTGGCCTATTTCAGAAGGATAGGAAAAGA
Organism: Heliothis virescens; assembly: GCA_002382865.2. Lineage (NCBI taxonomy): Eukaryota > Metazoa > Arthropoda > Insecta > Lepidoptera > Noctuidae > Heliothis > Heliothis virescens. Next base: position 4,213,259 of record NWSH02000329.1, on the reverse strand, counting down.
TTTATCTATCAGATACAGTTATCAATCTATCGCTTCTACGGAACGTAATAATGTGTTTTTCTTGGTGGGAAATCATCACATGCTCACCGCTATGGGTGCAGCGAGAGGGAGTATCAAACTGTTACTGACTAAAACTCCCAACCACTTTTGATCCTTCTGAAGTCCTTGCGAATAATGAGGGTTGTCTGCCACCAGATGGCGCTTCGCCAAATTAACTAATATGAAAAAAAGAAAAGTTTTTTTACTTGTCGGCCGATTCGTAGTCCAGCACGTAATTGAAGGCACAACAGTGTCCTCGGATGGTTTTGCGTACTTTGAATATAGTCTTACAGTCCACTACTTTTCCTGCCCACAAGCATTGCATCAGCATTTCATCACAATTTGGCGCCAACTAACAAAAGAAAGAACGCATTTTTTAAAAACCTCGCTTGCAATGGAGGTTTCACTTCTCAGTGGACTTTTAAATCCTCCGATTTAGCAAAATAGGTACCGAGTGGGTTTAAATATGTCATTATAGTGGTCAAGGGGTAGGTATCTAACTCGACCTCTCGATCGGAAGACCGCAATTTGCTATTGCCACTTTAAACTTTACTCCATTTCCACAAGTAAAGCTTTATTAAAATAACATTTACTTCCTTACCTCTTTCATAAGTTGCACAGTTTGTTGGCTAAACTCCTTCATGTCAAAGACATCCATAAGCTTGAGCAGTGGTTCCGTCTCATCGTATGCGAAGTCTATCAGCCTGCCCATATGTTGGAGGAAATTCTCCAGCTCAGAGAGGGTCATGTTCAGTTTCGACAGTTTAGGGTATCTAGGAAAAACAATTGAATTACATAATACATAATACCTATATGGTAAGGAATTTTTATTTTGAGACTGTTCAAAAAACCAATAAGAATCAGGTACCTACCAGGAAGTATCATACCAATGAGTATCTATAACATAACTTGTAGTTAAAAGTCTATCTCTAATTTCGCTCTTACTCTGACTAACTCAAGCCTTTCAACCAACCAAAGCTTAAAAATATTAGCTTCAAATAAACTAAATAGCCAATAAGTAGACCTATTTTTTAATTAAGTACTAGATAAATTTTATCTGAAAAAAATATGTTTGACGTTTTTGTAAACGTTTGCAAAACTACTTTTGTATAACCTTTTGAAAACATGTCAAATTGCTATATTTATTCCTCAGATAGAATTTAACCAATGATTGAAAAATGGCCCTTAGTATAAATAATATGCTAACAATTCCAGCGTTTTATTTTTCAAAGCTTTCATGCTAATCCTGTTGATATTACAGAGGGCTACTGCTGGGAAGTCAATGTTCTTGATTGGGTACGTGAATGACTCGCCGGAGACCACCAGCGGCTTCGTGAGCATCGACATCCAGGTCAAGTGGAGGAAGTTTAACACAACGATAAGACTTAAGCAAAGTATCACCATCCATAGTACTCTGGAACAAAAGGATTTAGTAGGTATCTAGTTCTCATGATCAGGAAAATTGCAAGCTTGATTGTAGACAAATGTATGATTAATCCTCAACTTTCTGTAATGTAGATATTGAATGGAATCGGTTTCCATCTAATGGACTCCCTCCCTCCCGTCGTCAGACTCTTACTGACTAAAACCCACCCTTTTCCTTCTGGTGCCCTTTGTATACCAGAGCCGAGGTAACTCTTTCGAACACTCCCATGGTCCAGGTACGACCCGCCGATACCTAAACGTCTTCTGAGCAGCGACAAAAAGTTTGGCGAGTACTCGGATTCCTATGACCTATTTACTTGACCTACCTTATTGATATTTAAGTCTAGTGGTATGTCTAGTAAATAATTCAACGGTTTGCTTGTCTCTATGATACACCCCATGTTACTTAAAACTTAGGTGTCATTTGCCGGGGCTGCGGATTGTTCACAAGAGTTACCGCAGCCTAGGCACTCAAAGGGCTCCCGAAGGAACACGGTGGGTTTTAGTCAGTAAAAGTCTGACACTACCTCACGCTGTCACCCACAGCGGGACGGGTCATCTGATTATTTCCCATCGATAAAAAAAACGTATCACACATTTAAAGAGATACTACATTAAAATTTGTTCATCACTTACCGTTGCAATAAAGAGTTTTCTTTAGCGACGATTTTCTTCAGTCCAGAAACAGACGAACATTCTATATACTCCTTGAGGGTTTCCATAAAGCTCTTTCTTATTATCATTTCTAAACTAAGACGGTTCTGTGGCTTGTATTTCTGTTTCCTATATCCATCCCACCATAGTTTTGAGGACATGGTGACGTCTGGTTAGCGTGGTGAGCCAATTGTGTGTGAGCGAAATGGTGTTCGGATTTTGAATTTATTATTAGATACTTTACTATCGATATAATTACAGTAGTGATGAGCGTTAGCACGAAAGAGAGTATTAGAGTAAAAACCTTGCTAATATTATACGAGCAAAAGTAGGTGACTTCGTGTGTTATGCAATCAAGTTGAAACAATTGACTTACTCGTATATCTATACATTAGCTAGGTACTTGTTTCTTTCTTCGCGCTTATCTCAGGAACTTCTGGTCCGATTTGAAAAACTATTTCAGAGTTAGATGTCTCTTTTATGAAAGACTACTTTTACCTTACTTTTTTTTTGATAGCAAAGTTACTTAGTTTGGTAAATGATGAAAAGAAAGATTTTTTATTATCACCGAATTTCGAAATTGTCATTGCATACAAAAAGCGAACAATCCCATCACTATTGTTTCATTTCGTGTTTGGGAGTAATTAAGTCTTTTAATTATTTATATTAATTAGACCGATACTATCAGTTTTCAGTGCTTATGAATTTAATATTTCTTTTATTAATTATTCAAATAATTAATCACTGGAGTTATTATTCGTTTATTCCTCTAGTGGTGGAAATATGACAACTATGCGTGTGGTCCTGGATTCGATTACCGAGAAAAACGCTGAACAACTGCTTAAAAAAATATAACCCACCTTATATTTTTCTGTACAGTCTACCAAATATTAATGTTAATTATGTGCCAATACTTATAGTATGTGCTTATTCCTGAATGTATCTACTATCAATGTAGGTAAGTACCTATGTTTTGCGTAGATGGCATAATTGTGCTTATTAAAAAAACATTAGAAGCTTGGCGTCATTTTTTTATATAAGTAGATAAGGATTTTTTCTAGACCTATTTTAAATAATTCCTTTAATTTCATTTATACAGAACATCCTGTCATTTAACAAGAAAACATTTCTATTTCCGATAAAGCAGCCAGAAAGCTCAAACTTCACCAACAATATTCCTCCTTTATCTACATTTCGTACAGGCCCAGAAATATTTCCCAAGGCGATCCACATAATAAAACACAAAAACAATAACTTAAATCAAAATACAGGCTCGTCAAAAAACTATGTTGATTTTTATTCGTATTTCACCAGTTAATTTGTCAACATGAGAATTGTGGTTTTTGTTAACTGAACATTTTTCGTTTTGAAGGAATAAAATAATACGCGGTAGGGTGACTAAAATTTACACTTTTGTGGACACACATTTTATAGATAATGAAGAAGTTGGTAATGATTTTTATTAAACTCATAAGATTTTGTCAGTCCTTCCTGTTTTAAAGGGTAAAGGTGGAGATTAATATTGATAACACTGAAATGATCTTTAATTGGGAAATATCGATACGACTCCGATGTCGATGTATATACGATCTTATAGGAAAGTTCGTGTAAGTACTGTATGTTCCTGGCCGGTCAAAAATGTGAACCCCATTTCAGTGGGAATTAACACAGCTATACTATTTTTGTTTTCGCAAAGGTTCAGTAGTTCTTGGCTGCGGGGTTGTTGAAAAGAGTTACCGCGGCCCTGAAACACAAAGGGCTCCAGAAGGAACATGGTGGGTTTTAGTCAGAAAGAGCTTGACACTCCCTCACGCTGCGCCTACAGCGGGATCATCATTTCATGATTTCCCATAAAAAAAGATTCAGTTGTGAGGGTCAATTGCTACATACAGTGATGATTACTTAAGACAAGAGTTTAGTCTAGAGGGTGGAAATCTCTCGTGTGTCATAAAATTACATCACAAAGAAAAGCCTAGGACTTTTTGACAACCTATTTATTTATTCTAATTTTCAAAAATAACTACAGGTACTTGTCTCGCTTATAGCTTTTGACGTAGCCACCCTACTCATCGAATAGCGCAACATTTTTTTGCATTATGAGGAGCTCTCTTCCCGCCATTTTGGTATTAACAGAAATTGTTTTATAAACGGCTGAGCATAAGAAGCCGCGGCAGTCTTTGACGGGAACTTGCCCGGTGCAAAATTGTCGATCACTTTTTACCGATACCCACATCGATTGTTTTCGATGTTAATCGAATACCGATTGTGGTTTACACGATTTATCGATTCGATATTCGCGTAAAAAATATGTCAGAACAAAGTTATGTTGCTAAAGTATTGATGGAATATTTTTGATGGTCTAATAAGTAACTGGGTTCTGTCATCGTCGATTATCTTCCATTAAATTGTATGGTAGCATTTTGTTGCCTGTGTCAAATGTAGTATAGATTTTTAATGGACAAAATGCAACACTGACGTCATTAAGAATGCGAGGAGAAAATGTAAAATCACAAACTTTTGATCACAAAATCTGCAATTTGAGTCACCAGCTTCTAATCATCAACTTAATTAGCATTTTCGTCCACAAGTCACGTTTTGCCCTTAAAACACATTCCTACAAGAAAACTTTCTTTCTTTGATATTAAATACTGTTAGAATATGCAGTCTGTTCTCAATCACCTCTATGCAAAATCATAGCGTTAATGCCCACGGCAGATTTGAATATCGGACATTTACTGTCGGGTGACAGCACCAGTTGTAAGACCATCTGAGTTAAAAATTAAGAGAGGATAAAATTACAACTTTCATTTAAAATTGATAAAAAATATTAGGATACCTACTTATTGTCTGTAAACGCAATAAGAACGATTTTATTTTAATTTGGTAGAGTCGTTTTTGAATCGGATTGTATTTCCACGTTTTCTTGCTGCTAAGTTATTTTCAGCTATTTACGAGTAAACACTTATTATGTTCTTACGCTATAAAAGTGTATTTTAAACACAAGCAATCTCCGGTGTCATTTAGTTTTGCTTTTTTAACACCTAAGTAGTAGTGTCTCATTATAGGACAAAGTTTTCCTTCTTTCTTCTTATCCTGATCGAGTGAATTTGTCAATTCTATAAGTAAGAAGTTCCGAACCCTTCAAACTTCTGTGGACGGATAGCAAAGTCAATTAACCTGCTGTATTAGAGCCAAAATTGTCAGTCTCCAGATTTTGAAAATAGAGAAAAAAGATAAATAAGCTCTGAATTAAACTTTAACTATAATGTATTTTATAATAATGTAGCAACTGCCGCAAACAGCGTGCGTCACCCGATGGCACGTTAAAGGGGATGTGTGATGCGCATGCACTGACAATATTAAATACAACATGGCCGCTCGTAAAATTTGAATAGCGTCTTTGCAGTGTACGAGACACAGTTTTTAACTATTAAATTTTTAATGCGTTGAGGTGTCATCACGTTCTGTATGGAAAAAAGGAGAAATTATTACAATGCATGCGATTTCTTCTTGGTTTATGTTCGGGTATGGTTATTCGATGGAATAAAGAGTTATACATGCATGGTGTACAGGGCTACCTACGTGTTAGTTAACGACACCAATAGTGAAGACTCCACAGGAATCAGATTTCTTTGGAACCCTGAAATTCATTTTCAGCACTGAAGTTTGCTTATGCAATTAAAGTTGGACATCTTAATATAAATAAGGATTATTTATGCAAAGGCTTTTAATTAGTAAGCTTGCCTCATGGACATGCTGGAGCTGTATTATGGACCCGGTTAATATGTCCGGGGGATTGCCACTTTGCTATTTCTGCCCGGGGTAAATCTGGATAAATGGCAGCCCTATGCAAGAATGCATATCTACATCAAAGAAGAGGACACACACTGCGTTTTTAGACTCGTATTGACACCCAAGATGTATATGTAGGTACTCTACTATATTTCTCTTGAAAACCTTCAAAAGAAAAGGTTGCTGGGGAGTTTGTTCCCCCATTTCTACTTCCCAATAAAAATAAATGGTTATGATTTGATAAAATTACAGTGTTAGAGAAAACTATTTTTTTTTGTATTTTTATTATCGCTTACACAAAAAGTCTGCTGTCTGTCCGTGGCAACGTAGCTCTTAATCGAATGAACTGATTGGATGCTGTATCTTTTTAGATGGAAGCTGGTTTTTCAGCGGTGGTTCCTAGACGTTTCATCTAATTCGGCTCAGCCGTTTTGAAGTTATTAGCAGTTTTCTCAGAAACGATAGGAATCTCGGAAAGACAAAAAAGATTACCTAAGTACCTATGTCATGTTTGCTAAGTTAGATTAGAAATATCCGTATCACAAAAGTTTTAATTAGAAAACTAAAATAAAACTGTTTAAAAATAGTACGAAGTGCTATACGTTCCCTGGGAACGTAGTTATTAGTTTTCACCTACATACTCATGGGTACCTCGACGTGAAAATATAGCCCCGAGTAATATTACTTTTTGTGAAAAAAAAAACCTTTATTTCTAGTACAGACGCAGACGACGAAGATCATAGAACAGCGTAGAAAAGAGAAATTTTAAACGTCTTGACCAATATTTTAAAAATGCCATAAGAAAAAACACGGTCGATTTTCAAAACGAACCGCATATTTCCGAAACTTTAGTGACGTAACAACGCGTCACGCACACTTAAGAAACTTCACGTGTAAAATCGCGCGACGAGCACACTATCGCAATTACTCACGCACACAAGTGAACATTCGCCGTGTATCTACGCGGCTGTGTATGTGTGCGCGGCCGTCGCTGCACGCGATCGTAGAAGTGCAAGCCACACGCAGTTTGGGGTCTTTATTCATGTGCACTTTTGCGTAATGAAAAATGGCAATAAATTATATTTTAGTTGGTATTTTTTTTCCAATAAATCGCGATGAGTGGTTTAGTTTGTTACTTTGAACTAGTTGTGTTCATTGTTTAGCTTTGGCTTATTGCTGCTTGTTATGTAGGAGTTTGAAAAAAGTAGAGCTAATGTTAGTCACAGTACTTGCCTGGTGCAACTTGAAGTTTTAAAAACATATTTAGCTTATTTTAGCACAAAAAATATGTGATGAAATAGTTGTAGAGCAAAAACAAACTTAGGGTAGAGACTTACGAAGACAGAAACTTGACCTAATTAAATGATTTTTTGAAAATAAAGTATTTTTTAATCCAGTCCATGTTAGTGATCTGTAACTCTGTTGAATCTGACTTTTTTTGAATTGGTAGAGCTAAAATTTTTTCTTCCCAAGATCTTTCTGCGGATATAATTTTGCCTAAAAAATAAGTAACAAATATTTTTCCCACTGTTTAAAAAGCAAAACTTATCACATGTTCTGCATTGCATATTGACTCTACGCTTTGCGAAAATATTATTTGGTGCTGAAACTAATGAATCATTTGTATTCAGAGCCGTGAACAAACCTCTAATACGTACGATATTTCCCGAAAGTCAGGATGTCTTGCGTGAATTTAGTAATTTATGTGCAAAGAATTGCATAGTTGCATAGGGGCACAGCAATAAATGCAGTAGCGCGGCGGGGTGGGGCGCGGGGCGGGGCACGGCGGCCGGCGGCGGGGGCAAGCAGTCGCTCCGTGACCGCGCGCCGCACCGCGTGTGCGTTCGTCCCGCGCGCTAACAGTTCGCCGCGAACACGGCCGACAACGAGGACCCAGCCATGGTGTCCGTGGGCGCGTGGAGGCGCCGCACGCCCGACGATTGCGAGGAGCGCTCGGAGCCCGGCGCGTCCAGCTCGGCGGTGCCGCGTGCGCCGCCCAACTGCGCGCGCTGCCGCAACCACCGGCTCAAGATCGAGCTGAAGGGGCACAAGCGCTACTGCAAGTACCGCAACTGCACCTGCGAGAAGTGCCGGCTGACGGCGGACCGGCAGCGGGTGAT
>NWSH02000329.1:4190401-4205129 GCA_002382865.2 Heliothis virescens | reverse complement strand
CGGATTCACGCCAATCCGGCCGGATCCGGCCGGATTGAAAATGTTACCGGATTGCAATCCCTACTAGCTACCTACTCTACCTATCTTATCAGATAACAAGTGCAGTTTAATCGATTGATCATGGGAATAACTGATAATAACAATAAATATGTTTATAGATAGAGCACAAATACATAAATTATTTATTAATAATCACTATACTATCTATAACATTATAAGGTTTTCCAAAACTTGGAAATATATACCTAACTTAGTTTATTAATCATATCTAACGAACTTATTATAACTTATAATTATCATATTATTATATCATCGAAATATTTATTTCATTAAACTAACATTGCGTTAACCGAATTTCTGAAAGTTGGAAGTACCTAGTGAAAATTCTCCGCGTTGCTTAGCGGGTCGTCATCTCATTACACGTCTTAGGCCTAGAATACACGTGTAACTGACGTAGCTAATAAGATTCTATACTAACACATATAGATAAGTGCTGTGTGTAGGTAATATGCTTAAGTCTAGTTATCTATACTCAAAGTAAGATTAGAAATAGTCTCAGACTTTACTGATATTTCCCACATCATTTTCAATGTGATTTTTAATCATTCTCAATTTTCCTGACTTCAATATTTTAGGCCTATGTGATATGAAAATTCTAAGCCATTCCAAGTTCAAAAAGATTTTGGGTAAAATAACAATATTGTTAAACCTAACCATCTACTACTAAATGTATGTACTTTTTTGGCCTGTTTTCCATAACGACAAACAAGTAATTTGTCTAGAAATATTACTTTTGTTCTATTAAAATACTAACTCTATTCACATTTTCACAAACTTTAATATTAGATAATAACTACCTAACTGTGTATACATTTAGCTAATTTTTGAATCTTTTTCCCCCATTACATTGCTGCAAGAAGGATTCTGTTTTTCTCACAGCGCGAGCGTTGTAAACACGGATTTAAGCGGCTTCGTTCTTCATTTCACGCAGAAAGTGATTGATTGGAGAGCCGTGAGCCGTCGCTAAGAAATGCTTGCTATTCCTAAGCGATAGGGAAAAAACAACAACACAGAAGTGTTATAAAACGTTGATGAATTTTCATTAAATAAACTCATACGGTAGGTCTGTTTTGCCGCAGTTTTACTCGGGTCCTGCCCGTGGGAAATACTGCCCGTGCCCGGATAAACTTATAGCCTTACGGCTGTTCCCAGTAACTTATCTATCTCTGGATTTGCTTGCTAGAGATAGAATTTTGACATTAGCCCCTTACAAGTAATGTCAAATTCCTATCTCTAGTAAGCAAATCCAGAGATAGACAGAATATTGAATTCCGCAGTATGTTAATCGGGGATAGTCTAGCTTTCCAACAGTGAAAGAATTTTTCAAATCGGTCCAGTAGTTCGGAGCCTTTAGGGCTCAAACAAAATGTTTCAACAAAAAAATAGGTCATATTAAATTTTACTTTGTTTAAAGTATGATTTCACGGTTATAGGCTTTTTATCCGTGTGTGCAGAGAAACTATAATGCATTTATTGAATCCCACCTCGTGACTAACTATACCGTCTTCAAAGAATCACAGACAGAATAAGGTATTTGACTGTTAGTCAAATTCAATACTTTTATTGAATTGTCCAAAAAGGTTACTTTCTCTGCAATTTGTCACAGAATTTTCACATCAAGTTGTATACTTACGAGTATTTATTAAGCGTCTATTACCAATAAAATATTCCTCCTTTTCCAAAACGATAAATTAAAGTAAGATTATTTTAAAATGCTTTACCATATTTTCATATTATGAAGGACTTACTTTTGATCTAGTCCGCTGCCAAAATATCAGTTATAAAATTGCTTGTAGGGCGTAATCTCTGGAAGTATTGAACCGATTTTAAAAATTCTTTCACAATTCGAAAGCTACATTATCCACGAGTGACATAGGCTATATTTTATCCGGGTACGGGCAGTAATTCCCACGGGATGCGAGTGAAACCGCGGGAAAACGGCTATATTATATATAGTGATTGCTATCACAAGGTGTAATCCAAGGTAGGTACCATGTTGTCTGTATATTGTTTTTGATCTTCGCCCTTCTGGCTTTTGTGAGAAAGTTTGTATCGATGTTTATGGCTTGTTTGTACTTTGTAAAGGTAAACTTGTCAATTAAAATCAATGGATTATCTTACGGTCTTCTTTTCATAGTAATGCTCTACTAAAATGTTCCATTCTCTCAGTTAGTAACTTTGGCCTTTTACTGACATGATTTCTACATTAAATGGGCGTTTCTCTGTAAACTGGGCAACTCGTTGTCTCAGGCCAATATTTTATAGTAAATTTACAGATAATATCTCTTTTGTAGGTAACTAAGAAAGATTATAACCAAAACTATCTCTACGTAGCGTTTAACATTCATTAAAATAAACTTTATCATATAAAAATCGTTTCAATACACCTCAAAAACCAGTCCCCTGGTGCGTCACCAAGCCAGTTTATTCACTCCAGAATAAATTTAATAAAAGAATAACTAGTAGAAACAATAAAATTATATGATTATAGAAACAATATTATTTTATTTGTCATGAGGCCTGTTTATTTTCAATAGAATATATTTTATTATACCAAAAAGTTTATATCAAACTTTGTCTTCCCATTTTGTGAACAGTCCTCCTGTCCATTTTTAAAATTGCACAGAATGGGGTCTAAAAGCTAAATAACAGTATTATTGTGTGTAAAGAAACGTAAACGATTTGAAATTTGTCGTGGTTGCTGTCAATCCGCCCGGGCGCCACTTTATTTAGTGCTACACGAATGTTCGTCGGTGGAAGGCACGTCGTAACCCGTCAACCAACAGTCCTCTGGTAAGAGTTATTTTTGTTTTGTCTTTTATTATAATCTTGTATCGTATAAACTTTATTTCGTTGTAATAGATAAATATAACATGCGTACATCAAAATAACATATCTCAATTGCATTTTGTGCCACCATTCAATGAAATCAAAATAAACAGTCCCCTGGCAACAGTCCCCTGTCCCTTGACAGAACAGGGGACTGTTTCCGCTTCCAGGGGACTGTATTTATTTCATGTTTGTCATTGTTTAAGGTAAACCTCTGTATGGTTCCAAGGAAGAAAAAGCTCTCTAAGGAAGAGATTTTAGAAAGGAAAAGAGGCCGAGCGAAAGAGGTACGAGCTGATTAAAAAAGACCCGCAAGAAAGGAAAGAACTTAGGGAGAAAGAACGAAAAGGAACGAAAAGAGGACAAGAAAACTTGTTGAAAACATGACAATATGTAATTTTACTTGGTACCAAATAATTAAATTAATGCCCTATTTCACCAACCAGCCACCTAAGTATGGTATCCTTTACTTAAAAGCTCACCTAACGCAGTCTTTTTTTTATGTCGATGGGAAATCATCATTAAGACCCCTCCCGCTGTGGGTGACAGCGGAAGGGAGTGTCAGACTTTTACTGACTAAAACCCACCGTGTTCCTTCGGGAGCCCTTTGTGTGCCAGGGCCGCGGTAACTCTTTCCAACAACCCGCAGCCCCGACGGGCTCTGGCCCTAGTGGGCCCCGCAGGGGTTTGCTGACACTCTCTGAGGAGCGCGTGGAACAACGCGCGCCGCCGACACGGGCCTGTCGTCTCTTAGGAGACGGAAGGACGATGAGCCACCCGAAACTCACCGCCCACAGACCCACGCCTACGGTGGCCGGGAGTCATCTCTCGACACCCGAGGTGTCTACCAGGTCCACGGCAACGGCCGGGATGGCCGGTGTGAACTTGCAGCCGCTCCGCCGCCTCCTTCTCTAGCATAACTGCTTCGCAGAAGAAGGCGACGGCATCCCATTCCCTCTCGCCCCGCACCATGGCTTGAACCAGGGCTGGGCGCGAGAGGTCGCCGCCGCCAATTGCCGCTACGAGGACACGGCAGTGCCCATCCCAGGCAGGACACACCTCCACAGTGTGCTCCATCGTGTCCTCTGGACCGTCCGCGCAGTGGTGACACCCGGGCGCCACCTCCCGTCCAATGCGATGCAGGTACCTCCCGAAACATCCGTGTCCGGTGAGGACCTGCGTCATGCGGAAGGTGAGGGCGCCATGACTCCTCCCGAGCCACTCCTCAAAGAGGGGACTTACCGCCACTATTGTGGCGTGTCCTCCCTAACCCAGTCCTTAAATAGAATGTAGTTTTACTGACATTCGACCCCTAACTCTCTTAGAGAAGACTCTTCTAACGGTCCCTCAAACCTGTTAAGGGATCCCGTAAGGTAAAATTGGGCGTAAGACTTCTAACAAATAAGAGATAAGTAAGAGACAAAGTCTGATTTACAATTTCATTATAAGTAAAATATTATAAGAAGACTGTTGATTTTATGTTTTGTTTATTGTTCAATTGTTTAATTAGTAGGCTGCATAGCTTAATTAGAATAAAGAAGTGCTTAATTTAGGTAATATTTGGTTTTTTCATTTAATTAAACAGTCCTCTGTCATAGCGAACAGTCCCCTGTAACGGTTTTTCAGAAAAAGCTAAATATTTCCTAAAGTAATGAAAATATGTTTGGTTCCTCTGTTGTGTATTGTTAAATATATTAATATTTAACACCTGAGACACATTAATGGAATAAATAAACAAAAAAATTGCTAAGACAGCTTTCTTAGGGCCAGTTGCCCAGTTTACAGAGAAACGCCCAAATATATTTGTACTCTAGCTTCCGTCAGTGGTTTCAGACGCTTCTCGAGGAAACTGCTACCTGTGCCTGGATAAAAAGTAGCAATCTTATTCTGATATAGGGCATTTTACAGCCAAGATTCATCAAAATCCGTCCCGTAGTTTTTGAAAGCGCAACGAACATTATACACATTTACATTCTCACGAACTTTCGTATTTTAATATTAGTAGTATGTGGGTTAAGCACAAACTGGTGGCGGGATAACTACCATAAAGTGGGATATTAAATGCCTCGCTCGGAGATGCGACCAACACGCATGCCCAGCCCGGTGAGTATGGGCAAACCTCCCCAGCTTGGGAAAGGCCTTTGTCTAGCAGTTGACGTTTTTAGAAGAACCGTAAATTTGTTTCGTTTGTTTTTATTTCGAATTACCTCCCTCGCTCTTAGCTCTTTCTGCACAATATAGCTGACTGAGGCCCATTTTAACCGACAGCTTCAGCGACATGAAAATTACACATACAATTAAAGAATATGATACATAGTAAACAGTTGTTTTAAGAAAACTGGCTTTTATCTTGTCGCTAACTTAGGCCTTACTTACTTTTTTATGTGGAAAATACCATCCTACGGAAAATCGCTCATGTATCTATTTACTATATAATTAGACACAATAGTACGCATTGGTAGGCTAATTTCCTTCCCTCAAAAGTCAAATTAAACTACTTCCGACCCCTTTCTTAATAACAATAGAACCAGTGTAATTTGTTTTTACTAGTCATAGGGATAATATTTACCCCAATAGCAACTTCCCTATAATAATATTGTTAGGGGCGCACAGTAAAATAGGCAAATCGTCATTTGTGAATGCACAATGTGGAATGATTACTTGTTATATTAATTAGCTTGTGTACGTTAGACTTACAAGCTCTTATTAATTTCTCTTATTATAGTTTAGGGTCTTATTGGAATAGATAATTTATTATGCTAGCAATATTAATGTATTTTATGTCTGAATCACACAATAGCTACGATTTATAATGAATGAAAAATTGTTTTTTCTGTTGTTCTTTTAATTTCTACCGGCTTCCTAAAAAGAAGGTTCTCAATTCGAACGCGTATAGGTATTTGATGTTTCACCCGCGTCCCGTGGGGACTACTTGGCGCACCCGGATAAAAAGTAGCCTATAGCCTTCCTTGATAAATCGGCTATCTAACACACAGAAATAATTTTTCAAATCGGACCAGTAGTTCCTGTGATTAGCGCAATTTACGCAAATTTAAAACAAACAAACAAACTCTTCAGTTTTGTAATATTAAGTGTAGATGTTACAGGATATTGCTTTTAGGATAGCACATTAACTTAATTTTAAATTAAAAAATACTTTCCTCGATTAGAATAATTAAATGCCCTCTATCTAATAACTTCGTAAAAATGCCGTAAGGCATATCTTTTTAAAATTTAACGACTTACAATGACAATTTAAATTTACGGCCGTAAGCCCATTCTCAAACCATCTTCAAATAACCTTAAATATTATCTGTCCTCAAACAGAATTGATCCAAGAAGTTAATACTCAAACAAAATTATCTAGATAAGGTGCATTGCAGTGTCACTTGTGAATAAAGTTGCAACTGATAAGAGTTGCCGGGCCAATAGACGCGATAAATAATAAGTTGGTGTTTATTAATCATAATACATGTTTGTGTTATTATTTGGAGTCCTAGATTTAATTTACATAACTAAGTATCTTCTCAAAAGAGGCAACTACTTGCCACACATAAATAAAACCTGCCAAGTGCGAGTTGGACTCGCGCACGAAGGGTTCCGTACCATTATCTATGAAAATGAACGTAAGTATCTATTACCTACAGCTAGACAAAATACAAACATTTTTATAACCCGCAAATTATATTATTACTTTGATTTTTATACAAATATATGGTTTCATATGTTTATTGTATGGTGACCCCTTTAATATATATATTTTTTTAATTTTTAGTATTTGTTGTTATAGCGGCAAGGAAAATACCTACATACTTTGTGAAAATTTCAGCTTTCTAGCTATCACGGTTTATGAAATACAGCCTGGAGACAGACAGATAACGAAGTCTTAGTAATAGGGTCCCGTTTTACCCTTTTGGGTACGGAACCCTAAAAAGCAGCTTTAAGTATGTAATTCTGATGAATCTATGTGCATAAACTTCCAGTTTTTGCGTGTAAGACTAAAATACGTATCGGTATACCTATATATATATATTCTTTGACGCACTTTCGAAACCTATATATACCTATACTATCCTTTAATGCCTTCTTTGACATAATCTGAAAATTAGTCAGCTGAAGTAGCCAAATAAGATCTTAGGAACGATGTTTAAAGACTTATTCTATAACTATAACTTATTTCTTTCTTATCATGATGAAATATGAAATTCAGTTCTGTCTTACAGGCCAAAATTATCTCAAACAACTTGCAAAATTATTGCACCTAATAAGAGTTAATTATGTTTAAAATTACATGTTAGATAACATGACTTCTAAATTCCTTTTCATTGTGATAGATGGATCTTTTTCTTTGAATTATTCCTTAAAACATCACTGAAAATGGCAAAATATGACCTCCGTTAGTGTGCATGCTTGAAAAATACGTATAAGTAAATAAATTACAAAGTATTATTCGCATATTAATATAGATTGCCCACTAGTATTGTAAATTATACTGAATATATGAGATAACATACCAATTATACCGTAGGTAGGTGACCTGTGCGCAGATAAGGCAATTTGTTGCATTCATTTTTAATCGCACAGATAACATTATTGAATGAAGATCATTGTTTTACGTATTTTTATACTTGTGATATCTTCGTTTTAAATTGTGTGTAAAATGTAAGTACTTACATTTTGTTCAAATGTGAGCCTGTTTTTCCTTAAAATTATGCGGAAACAAACAATGAAGGCAAACAGAAGTTTTTGCGCCCTATTTTGAAATCCGGCGGAGATAAGAAAAATAATAAATATCGACAAATTCTACCAGAAAAATAAACTGTACGATTTATTAAATCAGTCACCTTTAAACTAGTCTAACTAATTCAATAACTAGTCGCCTTTTGAGATAGTCAGGCTGTATGCCCATTTTTCAAACAGTAGATAAATACCTACCATAAAAGGTAGGCTTACAAAATTGCAGCAACTTTCGACTGATAACTTTGATAAAGCGGATTGCAGTATTGCATTAATCTTACTGTCAATAAGAATTATGTTTCCAACACTTTTTGGGATAAGTTAAGATTTAATTTTAAGTATGAACATCAGGGAAATCGTGTGATCATATCTTTGACTAAAACTGATCATAAAAATGTATTTATTTGTTGTATTTAATGAAGAGGTATACGGTTATACTCTACTATGTTACGGTGACAAGTTTTGCACACTCGACACTGCATATTCAACTATAATTATGATACACAAAACATGCCAGAATAAATAATACAAGAGAACCATAGTATTACAGTTTGCTAGCAAAGAAAGAAAAGTGCAGACATCGTAACCATAGACAACATTATTCCACTTACACCATTACTTATTTATAATAGTTGCCATCTATAAATAAACCATTGTGGTTTATGACAACTATAAATTATTTCAATTCTTGCAACCTTACTTACTCTCATTCTAAAGAAATGTGACCAATTGTTCTTCAACAATAAAACATATTAACAATAAATTTATTATTTACATATACATATAAAAAATTCAATATGGCAATCGGAATAAATATGTGATGGGAGTTAACTCCCATTGGTTGTTTCGTTTTTTCTTTTATAAGTGTTTATGTGGCTATCTCTTTCTCGCCTTGGGGTAAATTCGAGGGGTGAAGGATTCCGATAGGTCGTGCAGGCAGGGTGGTTGGGGGTGGGGTGGCAATAAAAACTTAAGCCTATGGGCGGGGCGGCCTAGTCTTATGTAAACGGTTATTATGTGAGTACCTGGACTTATGTTGCTTTTGCTCACATAAGTAATGCAGATTTATGCTTTCTTAGATCATCATCTGCCTAGCCTTTTCCCAACTATTTTTGGGGTCGGCTTCCAGTCTAACCGGATGCAGCTGAGAACCAGTGTTTTACATGGAGCGACTGCCTATCTGACCTCCACAACCCAGTTACCTGGGCCCTTGGTAAGACGGTTGTCAGAAAGACTTTCTGGCTTCTGACTACCCGTAACGGACTGCCAAAGATGTTCAAATGAACAGCCGGGACCCAGCTGTTTAAAGTCGTGCCTTCGAACACGAGAAGAACTCCGCTAATGAAGAAGATGGTCACCCATCCACGGACCGACCGCGCCAAGCGTTGCTTAACCTTATGATCGATCGATCCGCGCGGCTTTGACTTAGCCACGAGCTCTTCGATAACTCCATTTAATTGAATGTCTGTTTTTTTGTTTTTGTATAGGGGAGAGTAGATAGTACTTTTTTATGAATTTATTTATTCTTTTTAATTCAAGAAATATAATAATTTATCCCATAAACCATTTACATGTTTGTTAAATATCTATTTCTCCCCTCTATTCTCTCCTCAATTTTTTTTTCAACCTGGGTTTTTTTATTCTGTTCAAAATAACGTGGTATCAATTTTTAATGGAAAGACTTACAAAGGACTGAAACTCCCTACTTGTGTCCGTGTTTCCCGATAAATACAACTCTAGGCAAGCGTGCTCCATCTTCCACCATTTTTTTTATCGATGGGAAATCTTTAGATGAGTCCCGCTGTGGGTGACAGCGTTAGGGAGTGTCAGACTTTTACTGACTAAAACCCACCGTGTTCCTTCGGAAGCCCTTTCTGTGCCAGGGCCGCGCCAATTTTTTTCTAACAACCCGCAGCCTCGGCAGGCTTTGGCCCTAGGCCCCTCTGACATTCCATCACCATCGCTTCAAACGCCTAAAAGTAATAAAAAAAAATCAAAAGCACTGTCCACCAAGAAATGTAAACATCTTGAAAAAAAAAACGCTCAATAAAACTCTTCAAAAAGAATATTCGAGAAACTTCCAGAATGTTCCACGTGGATCTGGAGGATTCGTTTCCGAACGCTGAGCGAACGAGCTTAGTTGGTGAATTTGAAGTGAAGCTCCTGTAACAAGGTTGCGTTTCCTATACGTACCTAGTTTATTTTGTTCGGCTCAAGGGGTGTAGGTCAGGCTGTAGGGTTGACTTTGACCGAAAATATATCATTTTATACTTACTTTACTTTTATATTTACTAACTCTGGTGGAAAAACTTCATAGGTCAAAATGAAAACTAAGGAAGGTTATCTGTACTAATATTATAATCTATTGGACCGATCTGAAATTCTATCAGCGTTGTTGGATTACCCATTTATTCAGGAAGGCTATACTTTCTATAGCTTACACAAAGCTAAGTATTCAATAAAAAAATCTTGATGCATATTTAGCTTCAACTTTTTCAGCTGGGTTCGACTTATTTTATTTTTAACAAAACATTTTATTAGAAATCTGACTGGCCAATTCTGGATAGGAAGATTTTTTCTTAGATCTTTCCTCATAGTTTCAGGTTTAACATTATGCGATAACTTGAAGGAGAGGACTGTTTTAGATTCATTACCAATACATGTGTTCTCTAAGCAATCATACAAAGACAAACATCTTAACATAAAATCAAGAAATCAACTACAAACAGGCCAGCATAATAAACTATATTTGTCATCCATTTCACAGTAACTACTTAAAATTTAATTTATTTTCACTTGCAATAAACTTTTGCAAAAAGAGTATTAGGTAGTCGACACCCCTGCAAGCGTTTGATGTTTTACGATCGCTGCGCTCGTCATTAAACTTCCCTATTTTGAACGAATACTACAGGGTTGTCACCTACCAGACTAAGGGTAAACAAATACTTGGAAACACCAAGATAAATGCAGTTTCGTTGCTATCAAATATAGGGTATTATTGCGGCAATATGTCTGACTACTCGGCGCACCCGGATAAAAAGTAGCCTATAGCCCTCCTCGATAAATGGGCTATCTAACACTGAAAGAATTTTCCAAATCAACAAACAAACTCTTCAGCTTTATAATATTAGTATAGATTTAACGGGAGACATGACCTTTTTTTTTTTTTTTATATCGATGGGAAATCATCAGTATGACCCCTCCCGCTGTGGGTGACAGCGGAAGGGAGTGTCAGACTTTTACTGACTAAAACCCACCGTGTTCCTTCGGGAGCCCTTTGTGTGCCAGGGCCGCGGTAACTCTTTCGAACAACCCGCAGCCCCGACGGGCTCTGGCCCTAGTGGGCCCCGCAGGGGTTTGCTGACACTCTCTGAGGAGCGCGTGGAACAACGCGCGCCGCCGACACGGGCCTGTCGTCTCTTAGGAGACGGAAGGACGATGAGCCACCCGAAACTCACCGCCCACAGACCCACGCCTACGGTGGCCGGGAGTCGTCTCTTGACACCCGACGCCCGTGGTGTCTACCAGGTCCACGGCAACGGCCGGGATGGCCGGTGCGGACTCGCAGCCGCTCCGCCGCCTCCTTCTCTAGCATAACTGCTTCGCAGAAGGAGGCGACGGCATCCCATTCCTTCTCCCCCCGCACCATGGCTTGAACCAGGGCTGGGCGCGAGAGGTCGCCGCCGCCAATTGCCGCTACGAGGACACGGCGGTGCCCATCCCAGGCAGGACACACCTCCACAGTGTGCTCCACCGTGTCCTCTGGACCGTCCGCGCAGTGGTGACACCCGGGCGCCACCTCCCGCCCAATGCGATGCAGGTACCTCCCGAAACATCCGTGTCCGGTGAGGACCTGCGTCATGCGGAAGGTGAGGGCGCCATGACTCCTCCCGAGCCACTCCTCAAAGAGGGGACTTACCGCCACTATTGTGGCGTGCCCTGCATGGGGCTGCGATAGCCGGTCACTCCATGCCACCATGAGATCGCGCCGGAGGATCACCCGTTGCGCGACAACTTGTCGTGGCAACGGGGTTTCCCCCCGGCGCAGTGCCTCCTCGCGCCAATCATACAGGCGCGAGAGCACCCTCGCCTCTAGATCCCACGGTGGCAGCCCGGCAAGAAGACCAGCCGCTTCGCGGGAGATCGTGCGGTACCCCCGGATTAGCCGGATGGCTATCACCCTTTGGGGCACGTTCAGGTAATGCGCGGCTCGAAGCCGCAATGAACGTGCCCACACCGGGGCCCCGTAAAGGGCCATGGACCGCATGACTCCCGCGTAGAGTCGACGGCAGGAGGCGTTTGGACCCCCCAGATTGGGCAAGAGCCGCTTGAAGGCAGCGCCTGCCTTCTCCAGTATTTAGATAGGATACAGTAAAGTGCTGAAAATTAAAAGGCTTTATATGCCTATATGCTAAGTTACTTTATCTCAATTTATATTCTGTAAGGCCACATGTCTGTTTTCTAATTTTACTTTATTACTACCAGGATATAGATCTTACATGATCGTAACTTGACAGGGAACTAACTGACAACTTAATTCGTAGTATTAATGAAACCCCGAAACAAAAGAAGTCGGATATTAAACAAAGACTCAAGTTTATACACAAGTTACGTATGCAGAATATACTTATTTTGTTCCCGACCTTGCCCGAACGCGCCACTGCCCGAAATACGGGTGCACGTAAAATTTTAACCCTTAACCTTAGGGCTGGCTACTGAAGAAAAAAAATATGACGCACTTCAGGAAATAAATATTCATGCTGTGAAAAAGTAGACAAAATTTTAGTAGGTACCTTAAATGAACATTTAGTATACCTACTAAAATTTGCAACCCTGAAAACTCATTTATCCAATCAGTTAAACTAAATCTGAAATTGCTATATGTTTACAATATTAACGGCCAGTTTCACAGGTACCAGATAATGTTCTAGATAGCTATGTGACAGATAGTGACAAAAAAGTATTTTTAATTTTGTCTACTTTTTCACAGCATGAATATTTATTTCCTGAAGTGCGTCATATTTTTTTTCTTCAGTAGCCAGCCCTAAGGTTAAGGGTTAAAATTTTACGTGCACCCGTATTTCGGGCAGTGGCGCGTTCGGGCAAGGTCGGGAACAAAATAAGTATATTCTGCATACGTATATTGTGTATAAACTTGGGTCTTTGTTTAATATCCAACTTCTTTTGTTTCGAGGTTTCATTAATACTACGAATTAAGTTGTCAGTTAGTTCCCTGTGAAGTTACGATCCTGTAAGATCTATAATAAAGTAAAATTAGAAAACAGACATGTGGCCTTACAGAATATAAATTGAGATAAAGTAACTTAGCATATAGGCATATAAAGCCTTTTCATTTTCAGTACTTTACTGTATACTATCTAAATCTATAATATAAAAATGAATCGCTAAATGTGTTGGTAAGCGCATAACTCAAGAACGGCTGGACCGATCGGGCTTATTTTGGTCTTAAAATGTTTGTACAGATCGAAAGAAGGTTTTAACGATGAGAAAATATGATTATAAAAAAATCAGGATCCGCGTACGAAGTTGCGGGCGGGAGCTAGTAGTGAATAACGATATGTACCACATAGAAGTACCTATCGATAATAGACAACTCATTAGCAAGATAAAACTTCGGGCTATTTTAATAACTTATTCTCATATAGGCTTTTTATGGGAAGTAGTTTCTTTGGAGAGCAAGTGAAACCGCGGGCGGGGACTAGTATTGTATAACANGAGCTAGTAGTGAATAACGATATGTACCACATAGAAGTACCTATCGATAATAGACAACTCATTAGCAAGATAAAACTTCGGGCTATTTTAATAACTTATTCTCATATAGGCTTTTTATGGGAAGTAGTTTCTTTGGAGAGCAAGTGAAACCGCGGGCGGGGACTAGTATTGTATAACAATTGCGGTTAACACCCAAAGTTTGCCAGCCCTATGGTTGGGGTTAAAATGTTACGCGCCCCTGTATTTCGGGCAGTAGCGCTCTCGAGCAAGGTCGGGGTATATCCTTCTATCTACACCTTACGACTTTTTGTGTGGCTTGAGGAAATATTTTATCTTGCAGATAAATTCCACAATATAGGGTTGTTTTACAAACGGGGATGAGTTTTGTTCGAAAGAGTTTCCGCGGTTTTGGTAGACAAAAGGCACTGAGATTCTGATAATCTAATATCTGACATCTTTACTAATATTCTAAATGCGAGAGTCTGTCTATCGCTCTTTCATGACAAAACTACGTTACCTTTGTGTGTATGTAGGTATGAACAGACGTCAGCAGGGCCTACAAGAATATGTCAAATTCTCCCAACCGAACATTAACCTTCAACTATTGTGATAAGGTTTAAAATCTATTGAAGTTTGATACACTGAGATAGGTTGGTGTGCACAGATAGTCTCTACAGTAACAACTTACGGCCGTTCCCAATAACCTATCTAACTCTGGATTTGCTTACTAGGGATAAAATTTTGACATTAGGCCCATACAAGTAATGTCAAATTCCTATCTGTAGTAAGCAAATCCAGAGATAGACAGAATATTGATTTCCGCAGTTAGAAGAAAGGACGTAATGCTACTTTATATCCGGGTGCGGGAAATAGTTCCTTAGACACGCGAGTGGGACCGCGACAGTTAGTCATCAAATAATAGCCTCAACTAAACGGAGCAGGTAGAATAAGTAACATTTCAACAATTAAGAAACAATGATATCAATTAAACGCTATCTATATCCAACACCTATATTGTTGATAGTTTTCGTTTAGAGTCAGATAATCTGCTATCTGATTAATCTTTACTCATCATCATTATCCTCCTGCATCCGACTATCTTTGCTAATATTATAAATGTGAAAGTCTGTTTGTCGCGCTCTCACGCAAAACTACTGAACGATTTTGAATGGAATTTGCTACACAGATAATTTAGAGCGGGGATTAGCGGGATTGCGATTTAGTTCCGTGGTGACGCGGCTGGAAACGCGACAGTTAGGCCGGGTTGTTCGATTTAACTTTAACTATAAGGGCCGAAACACAAAACCGCGTTGCGGCGCCGCGCCGCGAGAATTGGCAGTAGCGGCACCGCCAATTGTAGCGGCGT
>NWSH02000329.1:4168418-4181019 GCA_002382865.2 Heliothis virescens | reverse complement strand
GGCAGTCGCTCCATGTAAAACACTGGTTCTCAGCTGCATCCAGTTAGGCTGGAAGCCGTCCCCAACATAGTTGGGAAAAGGCTAGGCAGATGATGATGATGGGGTTTTTCGAGGGTGATACCCCTCGAGTCGGTGGTGTTTGAATGCCCACACTCTACTTATTTAAAATCTACCAAGGCGGCTGGTTGACGGTTCTCGTGACCAAAAGGCTAGGTATTACCTTAGTCAAAGAAAAAGCATTGCCATTCAGCGTGGCAATGCTGCCAGCCTTTTGGATATACTCCCGGTCAACAGCGTTTGAGATTTTTTTTGACGCTTTTTAATTTTTAATTATTGCTTTATTACTAGGGTAGTCTTTACTTTTATTGTAATTTATAGTGTTGTAAATATCTATAACATTAAACACATATTTATAATACCCTGTGCACGAATCTAAAAAATATTAAACTGCCAAAGAAAATTCAATCCCTTAGTAGAGCTGCGAATTGTGTAGACAGGCATCTTACTTAACAAATATTAATTCAAGTAATGAAATTGACTCATTATACGAATGTTAAATACTTTGGCTCTCCATATTGATAACGGCTAGATAGAAGGAGGATAAGTGTAGGTAAAACAAGACAATTTACTTAATTCCCTTGAGTAGGATTAACTGATCGCGGGATATCAATAAACTGAAAATCTCACATTCACAAACAAACTTAATTAAATGATTAAAAGAACACGCTAGTTTCTTATGTCAATTGTTCATTAAAATAATAATACTTAACACGTTATATTTCTTCATTCTTTACATAACGTGTTGGTGAATTATAAAACAAATACATTAAAAAGTAATACCTACGGGTTTCTTGATTTACTACCCGACACTCGTTTAGGTGAATATAAATATGTTTCTTTAATATTCTCGTTTATGATTCCGCTCCTTTGGGTACATGATATGTGTATACAGGTATTATACTGCCCTTTCAATTAAAAATAATTATAATAAGTTGGACTATTTTTTGATAGAAACTTCGCCCGTCGTAAATGTCTTAAGTTGTTTATGTCTTAAAAACAAGAAAGTTAAAATAAATTATAGAAGAAAAAAAATATATAATGTAGAAAAGAAAACCTCAAGCGTTGGAATTATCGTTTATTTTTGGCCAAGTCTATGCCAAACTTAACCTATGTCGCTTGAGATTTATTAGCTACCCATCACTAAAATCGCTTTCAGATTTGAGTGAAACTGGATGATAGATTTTATAACTTATTTTATACTATTATTTTAGCTTTCTGGAATTAGAATTCTATTTATACGACATAATTTTGAAAGCTTGAAGTTTTAATGAATAACACAGTCTTTCAAGATGTTATAGAGAATATAAGGATTATAAAGACAATATAAAATGGAATAGTAACAGGATTTAGTTAATTCCTTAATTAGAACCACCCTGGAAGTACCTAATAAAATATTTTTATAATACCAACCTATGATTTACGTACGCTCACAAAACGCACTAGCAAACAGGCAAAAAAATAGTCACCACTTGCCATCGACCTGGAGTTACAAATCAAACAGAATATATTGGTTATAAAAGTGCAACAAGTATTCGAAATGCACACATCCAGCCTGTACGTATCCCCACTTGCTTTTATAGGCCATAAACACTGTTTACGACTGTCAGGATAATACCCATCCGGCTAAAAGGGTTTCGACCACTCCGCAAACTTATAGATATATACAGCGGTAATTAAAAATGTCTGACTACAATAATGTAGGTTTAATCATTGTCGCGTGAAGGATGAGCGTACGGTGTTCGCCTTCTGTGTTGAAAAACGATTTAGTCTTTGACGTTTTTGTTTGTCGCTTCATTTTGAACGTGCATGTAAGAATTTGACGTTTTTGGCGTGTCTAATTTTTGTTTTTGTTATTGTTAACCTGTGGCATTTGTTTTTTATGTTGATCAGTTCAATCAATTAATTTATGTTTTGTACAGAAATTATGAAAATATTGCCATATGGTTTCTCGCAATGAATTATGGTAAAAAGTAATTAGAAATAGCAGTTTAAAGTTTTTACTGAGAAATGGAAGATCGTAAATTCGTTGCATTATTATGAACAGGTCCGCGGTGCTGCTCCATTTGTTTTTCCCGCCACAACAATGGCGTATCGGTATACGTAATTATATGTCTGCATGCCGTTTATGAGTTACGTAGCGCATAAATGTGACTTATCTTACGATAAAATGGTCTCATTTTAACGCCGACGCTCTGCTTTTGTACGTGTTTGCGTTCTTCCATTAAATTCATCGCCGCCACTCACTAGAACACTAAAAGTCACTTCAAACCTCGCAAGTCCCAACAGAACTTACGTCGCCAAGTTTAAGTTAACCATCCCTAATAAAGGCGGTGGGTTTCTCGCCAAAACCCTGCTCGAGACATCCCGGAGAGGGTCATAAACGCCCCTCTCTACACGCGAAGCCTAAAAAGTCAAAAAGCAAATAGCTTCATATATAATTATACAAGAAATAAAACGCACGTTTATTACTGTGTGGTTTATTCGTTTTATGACCTCCCAGGATCGCATTGGATAGACGTCAGTTGGGAGCCTAGACGTCGTAAATAAGTATGAAATATGATAATTGCGAAATTCTTCAATATATTACGATTTAAACATTGATGATTCGCCTGACGTTTTGTAGGGCCATAACTCGGGGGTTCGCGGAATCTGCGGCCGCGCTGTCTTGCTCGCACCCTGCGCCTGCGCAAGCTAAGCTAACGCAGACCCTTTTGAGACCCATCGATATTGTGTTTCATGCACTCAATATATTTTTGTTTGCTTTTTAAATGCGCTATTGTATGACATTAGTTTTGCACTCTAATATTACTGCAAACTCGTATTTTATGATGATATATGTATATTAGCTGTCAAATTGAGTTTAATAGGTAGACTGATCTTCTTAGGGATGAAGAAAGTGGATATTTCACTGGAATAGTGCAATGTTCTTGTAATTATTTGTTTTAAAGGCCGAATTAACATTGTTTTCCTTTATAAACTTAATGCTTAGGATTCAGTACGAATCATTGACCCTTTTCAAAGAGCATATTCGTACCTCTGGTTTGCATTACAAGTTGAAACCCTAACCACCTCCAACGACTGTTCTAATGACTATTAAAACATTTAAGGTTCTAATTAAAAACTATACTTAAAGTTTTCTACTAACCAAAGAATAATCAAATCCTTAAACACCCATAACACAACACAGAACAAAAATACAACAATAACCTCAAGATTTAATTAATCAACTAACGCGACATTTGCAACATTAAGCCTTACTTACGATAAGGACATACTAATTAATTTTTTATGATCGTGTACGCAATTAGCATGGGATACGGTGATCGATGTTGTCGGCCGATTAAGCGTCGCCCGCGCAATTATGCGTGACGGTATAGCGCACTACATTGATTAAAATATGGACTCTGTTTACTTTTGTGTCGAGATTAGGTGTTTTTATGGCTGGTGGAGGTCGTGTTATGTTGGTTGTGTTGATGCGTATGCGCAAGTCTTTCTTTTTTGAGGCTTTGTGGAGTTGTAGTTGAAATTGGGTTGGCATCGTAGACAGATGATTTATTTCAAAGCAAATGTTCCCAGATAAATGGTATTTTATTCTTGAAAAACTAAATAATTAAATTCATGAAAAAATTGATGACTTGATTAACATTGACCTACGCTAACTCAAATGATTAAGGCCCAAGTTCACCGGTAACATTAACGTCAGTCTTCTTAAAGCAATTGTCTATAAAATCTAATTTTCACGTTCTATTTTCAAACTTTTTTTACCGTTGTTTTTAGAAAAACTAACGTTTATGCTGTCAGTGAAAATGGGCCTGAACGTGCAAAATAAATCACCAAAATTCTACCTATCTACTAATTTATAGAAATGAAAATAAAGTTTCCAAAAACCCGATAAAATAAATTATTATCAAACCCAAATTGACGTATGATGCATGCATGCTATGCCGTTGACAACAATGTATGAAAGATACGCGTCACGGTCATTTTTTGTATTTTTTCTTGACCTACAGATAAATATAGTCAGAGGCGGTGCGACCTGATAAAATTTGTGCATTTATATCTATCTTATCAGTTTATTATGACGTGGGAGATATCGCACGGGTTTGAGAGCCAGCGTGATAGTTTCGAAGTGTAAATTTTGCCAATGCCAATTTAGCGGTAAATGTATGGTGGTGAGTCTCAAGAAAATATTGTTTTTAAAGTAAATCATTATCCACAAAAATAGTTTTTTCTTTAAAATTATTGTTGAGGATAATGATTTAATGTAAAATTGTATTTTCTGGAGATTCATCCATAGGTGCTTAGTTGTTAGATGGTGAACGGGGGAAATTGTAGAGAGCCTCCAAAGCGTAACATACATACATATCTTGAGGTTAATTTATCTCAGGAAGTATTGGCCCGATTTGAACAATTGTTTCTGTGCTCAATAGCCCATTTGTCCGTGAATACGATGGCTACGATAAACAATTTTTGTGATAGACAGCTATAACGTTAAATCCACGTATGACACTGTCAAATGAGGCTGGTGACAAAAAAATATTTCTAGACTTCCTTCTAGCTGTGCTTCTAGTCTTCTTCGCTTCAAATAAATATTATACTTATTGGATTGGGGTATAATTTAACTGTGCTTAACAATTATAAATAGTACAAATGCTACTTGCGGTATAGAAGGAATAAAAATAAGTCAGACATCTGTCTCTCTGACCATCGAAAACGAGATAATTGTAAAATTAAATTATCGGAAACTGAATAATTAAATTGATGTACGAGTATTTGAACGTTTCTCACTCATCAAAAGTTAAATAAAACAGATGGGACTGAAGATATTGAAGTCCGATCGAAAAATTATATTTGTAAAAACTACGACTTTTTTATAAACTTTTTGCCTTAGGGTCAGCCATATTTTCTCGGGATATTTCAAGGAGAAAAATAATAATATAATAATTGTAAGTTTCTACATAAGTTGTAAGCAATCAAGGCAATTAACCGCGTAATTGAGTTACCAGACCTTGTGCAAAATAAAGGCTTTCAAGAGTGTTTCTGCAATATCTAGGTACATCCTGCTAATATTATATTATAAATAAATGTTTTTAAGGACGTATTTAAATATGTCTGTTAGTCTTCTGCGCAAAAACGACTGACTTGATTTTGATAAATCCTGGTAAAAATGTAGCTTATATATCAAAAAAGGTATTTTCTATCCATTGTGGGAAATGTTGTTACTTTGAGAAGTAATATCATATGCAAATGATACTTGTAGGCTGCTTTAACCATCTTCGCCTAAAGTTTTAGAGCCATAAGTCTAAATTCAATACTATGCTTCACGTATGTGAGAGTAGCTTAAATAATTTACTTCGTTTTAACGAGAATACATGACCCAGTCGAGAGGAAAATTCGGTAAAGAGATTTTCTAGTGCTGTATATGAAACTTTGGGAAAAAAAGAAGGTTGTTCTTATAAAGATAATAGAATATAACTTGCTATTTGTACTAGAACTGCACTGTAGAGAATTGGTTCAAATACAAATGGCTCACAAGATTAATATTATTTACAATGTAATTATAAACAGACGGACAAATAGACAAGTGGCTTCTGGAAGGACTTTATTATAGTTCTAGACTTATTTGTTTAGGGTTATTTATTAATAAATACGATTTATCGCGACATAGTATAAAACATTCGCTTCCCGTCTGTCTGTATCGTGAAAGAGTAACAAACATACATCATCAACTGCCTCGTTGGTCTAGCGGTCGCATAGCCGACTGCTGTGCACGAGGTCTCGGGTTCGATTCCCGAGACGGGCCGAAATCGCTTTGTGGGTTTTAGAAACTTTCACAAAGCAGCCCGGAGTTGGAAATTGGTGATTGATTCACCCGTGCATCGGAGAGCACGTTAATGTCGGTCCTGCGCCTGATCTCTCTCCGGTCGTGTCGGATTGCCGTTCCATCGGGTTATGAGAGTGAGGGAATAGGGAGTGCACCTGTGTCTGCGCAAATACTTGTGCACTATAATATGTCCTGCGCAGCTGGCTGATCTCCTTATATGAGAACAGCCGCCGTGGCCGACAATCTAGTCTAGTCTAGTAGGCTAGGACGCTATTTACATCCATCCATCCCCACAAACTTTCGCATTTATAATATTACTAGGATATTATCCGAATTCAAAATAAGCCTCCAGCTATCATTTTTGCTACAAGAAACACACATAAGGTTTCAAATAATACCCCCACAATTTTGGCATTACTCAATTACTTTATTGCGTTCCATAATGTATTTTACAACAGTTGGCATTGTTAGAAGGTACAGACACAATTATCGACCCTGTCGGGCACAGCAAAAGTAGTGTTTTAGAGAGGAGAGGATGAAGAGCATCTGTCGGGATCGTCCAATGATCGCTTAGCTGCGTTTACGCATGTAAAGCTTTTACATACGGATATGAATTAGCAGTATTTTATACATTTGAATGATTTTAAAAGAAAAATATTCCATTTCAATAGTAAGATACCTCCTAGTGATATTTCGGTAACCGTGCCGAGATGAATACTGAAACCGTACCCTGGCTTGAAGTGCGCCTCGTATTAATTTAAACATTTTAAATTACACCTTTTAGCGATGGAATTTCTCTTTTCCGCCTCATCAACCGTGTTTATAAACCATTAAATAAATGATATAAATATACGATACAAAATTGTCGTCGTTATTGCGAAATCTGTCATTAAGTGACCACACAGTAGCATCTGCTTTCATTTTCATATTCGATTGTATCCTCTTTTCAAACAAATCCGTGATGCCTAAAGGCTGCGAAACTACCTTCCAGCTGCGAGGGTACCTCCAGTTTAATGTAATTGTTACACCACGGGAGAGGACAATGAACTAATGACGAAAATGAATGGTCATTAGTTGCTAAAGAGTATTATTATGCTAAATGTTTGCGTCAGAATCCGTGTTACTGTGCCGAAAAGCTTTGAATATTGAGGTTGAATTGGCACAAAGTATGAATATAAGAATAGAGAGAGATTTATAAGAACCGTGGATTATATTTTAAGGGAAATCACTGAACCAGTGAGGTTTTAAATTGCTACTGTTATGTTTGGCAGTAGATTGAAAAATCCCGTAACATGCCTTTAAACTTCACATTCCCGAGTCATCGAAACGGGAGAACTAATTACTAATTTCATCCCAATATGAGGAACATTTAAACAACTGTCACTGCTTTCTATGAAAATATCTTCAAAAAATTGACCTCATAATGCTTCCGCCAGCCATTTCACCCCCCTTCCATTCCATCTTGGCGCATTCAGATAAAAAAAAACCTATAGTCTCCCTCGACAAACAGGCTTTCTTACACTGAAAGAATATTTCAAATCGGACCAGTAGTTCTTGAAGTTAACGCAAACAAGCTCTTCAGCTTAATAATATTAGTTATCAGTCTTCATATTCCAGTATCAAGCCCGGGAACAAGTGGCACTGAGGTGTTTTACAATGCAAGAATACACATCGAAATTTGATGGAATTCGACAAACTCAATTTCCTAGCCAAATAGGTTACTGAGGACATTGGGTCACGAGATATAATTGTGGAGGGACTGGCCATGCAAATCCCATTGCAGGTTTCATGGAAGACAAGCGATTATCGACTTTATGGCTTAGGAGGGATGGTTGAATTTTGGTTTGGTGTTTATCGGTCAAGGCCGCGGGGTATCGAATGAGTATTTGTGTGATTGGCGTTTCCATTTCAAGGGAAGTTGAAGTGTTACTACACAATGATTCTATGATTTGTTCCTATCTCGTTGTTAATAAGGTTTTTGCCTTTGTTAGTTAGCATTTGCTATGACTATACTTAAGTGACAAATACTGTTATGTACGTACATACTTTCATATGAACATTTATATGAAATACAGCTTTTAATATAGGTGTGTTGTTTTTGTATTGTTCGATGATATTAATTGTATTATTATAGTTATTGAATCAGCTTTAGATGAGGTCTCAAGTTGACAGACTGTTATGACGGAAAATCGTTCTAAGTAGCTTAGTGAAAAGAACCACACACATTCTAGATTAATTGGGAGAAAAGAATCTTGTCACTCTACACATCATTAATAACGTCGCATGTGAACTTGCATTAATTTAAGACAATGTGTGCAACATTCTTAAATCAGATAAAACGTTAATTATTGAGATAGATGCTAAAACAATTAATTTCAACAATGCATCTTAACGCATTTTGAATATAACTTCCCAATTATGTTGTAAAAGGTAAATAATAATTAGAATACGAAGTAAATGGGATTTGCTTACATCTACTTTACACTTATTCAATGCGAAAGTAACTCTGTCTGTCTGTCTGTTACGCTTTCACGCCTAAACCAGTGAACCGATTTGATGAAATTTGGTACAGAGGTAGAATAGACCCTGAGGAACAACATAGGCTAGTTTTTATCCGGGTACGGGAAATAGTTCCATCGGGAAGCGGGTGAAGCCGCTGGCAGAAGCTAGTATATTTTTCAGATTTGCTTTTTTGCGAAAAGTCTTCAGTGAAAATACAGCACTTTGTTTTTTGTTTGCAAAGCTTCTTACTAAGATTTAGAAAATTACCATGTTTCATATGAAATATTCCTAGACAAAACCAGATCTAGGTCTTGAGGTTTGTCTAGTTTCCTTATTTCAAGATGTGGTTAGTGCTGGTTCACGTGTGTATATTTTTGTGAATTTATCATGTTTTTTGTTTACGTAACATCGTGTGAAACTGGATCAAATCTTATGAGTTTGTAAGTACAGATAAAAACATGGCGGCCATGTCGGGATAACTATGAATTAATTTTAATAAGGTAAATATTAAGCTACATTATACCGGCGAGCTTAAGCTATTTTTGATCGTTTCGCCATTGTAGCGGAACGGGGCTAGTATTAAAAAAATATATCATGCCACAAATTAAGGTCCCCATTAAAAATAACCATGTTTATCGATGCCGCTAATGATAATTTTTAATTACTTGTCACTTAATATGTTGTTAAATGTGGAATCGCGTATCTGCGGTGGGTCCTAAAACTAAATTTAAATATTATTCCGACCTTCAAAGCTCCGTATTATTTTTATGACCCATACATTTTGGATAAAATACGTCTATTTTTGTTGTGTGTTCAGAGCTAATTTATTATTTTGGAATTTAAAAAATATTGTTGATAATCAACAAGATGAACGTTTTTTGAATGAAATTTTTCAGTACGTATTTTTAAATGTGCTGGGATGAGTTCAGCAAGGTCGGCCCCAAATCTATTGCAACGACACAATTGGTCTACCACTGAGATCATTATTATGATTTTCGTAGAATTTTGAATTGTCAATTTACCAAAACTGTGAAAATCACCAATTATGATGTCAGTGATGTGTCAGTAATACCCTATTTTGAAGCATACCCAATAACAGACTTGGTGCGAAGGTGTTACATTCCGATAAAGGAAATGGGATTCTGATCGGGTTTATTGAGACACTCCTAGATGCAAATATCAAACATAATTACAATAATGTATTTATATTTAAACAGTGTGCTCTTGATAAGTAGACGGCTCGACTTATCTCTCGCTCGGATTAATGCGTTTTATTGTCGCCTCACGAACGACTTTTATGTCGCATTTGCATATTTTTATGGTTTTCTGGCGGTGAAATTAAAGTATTATAAACCGATGCAACTCATTGCGATACAGTCATAAGTCGTAAAATATTGTTGTCGGTCGTAAAAATCGCGTGAAATAAAAACTGTTTGAGCAAAAAAGTTGCCGAGTCATTTAACTTTGAGTCGAACTAGTTTGGATCGGATGTGATTAAGGGCGCCGCCAAACGAGACGAGGAAACACGGAGAGCGCCGCTTGAATGGATTTCACGACTATTTGATCGACATTCAAATACGGAGGGTGAGGGAAATCATACGTTTATGACATAGGCGTAAACTTACCACATTAAACACAATTTGGGTAGCCATAAAAAGCTTTCGGTTTCATTTTTATGCTAAATGGTGCGTCGTATTGAGTCATATAGTCATATCCCAGTCCCTGATGGACTTTCCTTTTCTCTGCTCATTGTTCGACGTTCGTGGCCGAAATCGTGACTTGACCACATGCGAAATTTTTGTGTTTGTGCGTAACATGCAAAATAAGCGGCCTTTGGTATTTTCAGACCATCTTCAACAAAACTGCAGAGATTCATAGCTAGGTTCTTAAAAAGGATAATTTTAGAGGACTATCGGCCAGTTTCAGATATCTGACAGATAGTGCCATAAAAATGATTAATGGCCGTTCCTAATAACTTATTTATCTCTGGATTTGCTTACTAGAGATAGAATTTTGACATTAGCCCCATACAAGTAATGTCAAATTCCTATATCTGGTATGCAAATCCGGAGATAGATAGTTTATTGAATTCCGCAGTTAATTTTGAATACTTTTCTATGGCATGATCAGTCAGATAACTATCTAGAACTTTATCTGGAACCTGTGCAACTGGCTGTATATTTTTGCTAGAATTTTTAATAGGCAGTTTGCCAAATAGTTTAGGCCTATCCACAATCGTTAGCCTCCATACCTCCATGAGTGCGGCTCGGATTAGTCTTGACAATCCAAGATGGCGTCATGTGATAAAGATGTCAGGTGAGCATCCACAGAGGCCGTATCACTCACATTGTAAGACAACTCAA
Source organism: Heliothis virescens (assembly GCA_002382865.2). Lineage (NCBI taxonomy): Eukaryota > Metazoa > Arthropoda > Insecta > Lepidoptera > Noctuidae > Heliothis > Heliothis virescens. The sequence goes on along the minus strand of NWSH02000329.1, from coordinate 4,170,270 downwards.
TGTGCGCCACAGATGAACTCGTAAACTTAGTAATTAGTTTGAATGCCTTAAACTGAGCTGACCCGCGACATACGGTTAGACCGGACTAGTTGCAATGCGTCATTTGTTTTTTTTTTAAATTTAAAAAAGTTTTAAAGATTTTTTTTTTAATCGTAAATGGGAATGTTGTGCCGTAACAAGAGGATGTCATAATTTCTTCTTCTGTAGCCAGTTTTTGCTGTATTGTAAGTGGTAATAGTGCACGCATGTCTATAAAAATAAATAAGAAATACGTCGATATACTTATTTAACCTATTTATATTCTTACCTATTTAAATTGCTTGTGGTTACAGAAACCATGTAATATTAACAAACCTTTCAGTTTCCATAAAATCTAATAATAACTAGCCATTTTTTCCCTTTTTTGTTATGAGAATAGTTTCCGTGATTGTTACTTTTCTTTCATGGGACTTGGATCAATCTTGTTGAACTATCTAGAATGATCTCAACATTAAAAATATTACTTACGTCATAATTACCTTTTCCTTTTGTTTTTAAACTAAGTATCTTGTTAAGAAAAATAGGTGTTTCTGATAGATCTCCCGCGGATCGTGTTATCAGGAGCGGGAAAAATTTATAACAAAAACATGTTTTTTCTAATACTAGCGATAATTCATCTTATAACATGGTTAAGTTACAAACATACAAGAAAATCTTCACATTAAAAAAAACAACCCCTTTGACAGTCGGGTAATCTATTCACAAAAATACCTGCCTTCCTGTGATATTTTTCTTAATTTCACTCCAGTTGCAGGTAGCCGTGTGTCACGCAAGCAATCCTTTGAGGCCATCCGCCTCATAAATTGGTGCAACTAAAGCACTAAACCAAGCAAAGAATGTCTGCGCACGATCATATGTTGACTAAACAAGGACAAGAATCCGCTGGCCCTACTAACTAAACTTAATGAAATTGTCCATTTCACTGCATTTTATAGCTGACAGCACAAATGTTACAATTACAAATGTCGTCCAGTGAAGGGTTAACTTGATGAATGAGTGACAAATATTTGTTGAAAAAAATATATTCCTTAAAGTAGTATATTTGAAAGGCTTGCCTGTTGGCAGTAAGGCAGTTAATTATAAGGTGTCAAAAAACTTCAAGCGTGAGATGCGGTCAATATACCATTAAGAGCAACTTTTACTATGACAATAGCCCTGAATTCGCAAAAATACGGATGCTGTCTTAAACACAAGTTTTGTAGATTTACGATATGGTGCTAATTTTAAATTAATTAAATATTGTGACACATTATATACAGCATTACTTACAAAATTCACTCACCAAAACGCAGCCCAGCGCGGTGAGTATGGGCAAATCCCTCCGCCTTTTGGTAAGCCTTTGTCTAGCAGTACACGTTTTAGGCTGTGTGTGACGTGCGACAAAATTGATTTATCGTAAAACCCCACCAATTACAAAAATCTTCAAAAGTTACTAAGGGTCGATTTATACTAGCGCAGAGTCGAAGCGCATCGAAGCGTCAAATTCTTTGCAACTAAAGCGAAGCCGCACGAATGCGCGCGCATTCGCACGAATGCGCGCGCACTCTCACGTGTAGTAACACCGACGCAGGCCAATTTCCGACTGATGACGCGTTGGTTCGCTAGTGGGCGCGCGAATGCGCGCGCACCAATCAGCGTTATTCGTCGGAATTCGCGCGCAGACGCGCGAATTCCGACGAATGCGCGCGTCTTTTTAAATTCTCCGAAGTAATGTGTGCATTACGCTGTGGAGTTAAGGTTGAATTTGTTATGTTCGGTTTTGGAAAGACGCTTCGATGCGCTTCGACTCTGCGCTAGTATAAATCGACCCTAA
>NWSH02000329.1:4119594-4162208 GCA_002382865.2 Heliothis virescens | reverse complement strand
AGTTTTAGTTAAAGTAAGAAATGTAAATATCGACATCTTTAATTGTTTCTTCAATAAATAACACAACAAATTTTAGTAAGTAATGGCGTTAAAATCCTTTCTCCATATCGGTAATTTTTCGTATCTTCTTCTTATTAGGTACTATTACTGCGTCTTCGCTCTTATTAGGTACACTTGGTTCCATTTAAATTAGTTCCAATTTCCTTTTAACTCTTTTCAAATCTCATGTATTTTTTTCCAAGTCCTTTCTTAGCGCAAACCATCAGAAACAGTAGGACTTTTTGGGAGATTTGGCTGTCTCTAACGTTCCACTAACTTTTTTTAGTAACATGTCTTATACATTTTCGAACATCTTATCTATCGAATTTGAAATAATTTACTCATATTTCAAAATCGGATGCCTGAAACACAGAAAAAAATACTCTTGCTCCATCCCACCTTCCTAGGACTGCGTGTTGTGCTGGCTCTGCCGCTGCACAAGCAGAGAACCTCAAGCGGCGCAAATATAGTAGCTTATCGGCAATTATATATTTGAGCCGTTTGGGGTCGAAACTCTTAGGCCGTGGGGTCCGAGCGCCCTTCTGCTTGTTAAGGATATTTCCAAACGCCTTGTTGACACTTCTCGTGACCCAAAGGCTGGCCTTTACTTCGCCCAGCGACTAAGCATTGCCATTCAACGTGGCAATGCGGCCAGCCTCTTGGGTACACTACCGGTTGACAGCGATGAGGATCAATTTTTTGATGCGCTGTTTTAAGTTTAATTTTAAGTGTGTAAATATTATAAAATAGATAAGTTATTTGTAAATATTAAATAATGTACTGATGTATAAACAACTAAATAAAAAAAAATAAAAAAAAATTACATTATAATTCCAATCCAATTACATTTACAAATATAAACATTTACTTACATATTATTTACTTTTTGAAATAGACTAAATTACAGTTGAGTTTGTCGTAATGTAAATAGTTAATACTGTATTGCTTGGTCGTAAATTGTGATGAATTTACCAAGAGTCAGTATTTGTGTGGTCAAAAAGATATAAAATTAAATGGCCGCCGATAAAATGTTATTTCCTAATACTATGATAACGCCGTAAATGTTGGCAAAACGGTATTACCGTGCTGTAAAATTAGCTTCGAATTGCTCTTACTATGTTTTAGTGTTATTTATACTTAATTAGTAACTTTCTCTTTATGTTCAATGTTGTTGTAGAAAACGGAGATAGTTCAAAACGAGTAGCAGGAAAACCATTTTTTTTTATTGCAGGTGCTAATAATTAAAGGTTGTAGGTACCTATCTCCTACGTAAAACCTGTACTTACATATAATTTCAAGATACCTAATAAAATCTCTGAGTTAAACAATTAACTACCAAGTTTGTCTTAAAACCATTCAACCCTCTCACCATATTCCCCGTAATTTCTATGTGTATACTGTATAATGCTCAAAGAATATTGTCCATAGACATCCCCCAACACTGTCCGACACAGAATTGTTTATCAACTTATAATACAAAAAGAGAAAGAAAGAGATTCCTCTCCCTGTAACAATACATTACGTAATAAGAAAGGAACAGTATAGAAACTGTACTGAAAGACTTCGTTTCAGACTTATAGCCTTGATTGTGGAAAGGAACAATACGGAACCCTTTTATACATATTTTCTTGAAGGAACTTCTTGGGTATACTGTTGGGAATCATAGTAATTGTCTAGGCTTTATAACCTAGTATTAATAAGCTCAGGCTAAGTAAAATATTTATGTTCAATCGATAAGTTTTTCATTTTTATAAAAAGGTGACAATCGTAATTTTTGTAAAAGGGGAAAAATCTTATTATCTCTATAGAAATATTGGACGTAATCTTTCAGCAGGTTTAAATAAAGCAGCATAAAATTCCTTCCCTCTCTTCTTATCCGTGTATCGGGGCCGAAAATCTGCCTGGAAACACGACCCAGACATTTGCACTGTAAAAGGAGAAAGTCTACTAGTTTCAATACCAAGCTATAGTAAGAAAATTGATTTTATTGATACTAGCTGCTCCCCAGGGCTCGCCAGGGGGGTTCAGCAAGGCAAAAAAATATGACACAGTTAACGTGGATTCCTGTTGGTACAAGAATTTTCTTAATCGATTCAGTAGATCTAGAGATTGCCTTATACAACGTTACAAAATCACAAAGTTAACCTTTTCATCTTTCATCATGTCATCACAATTATGAGCACTATACTTTCGAAGTAGGTACTAAGTTAGAGGTTCTTTTATCCATACTAATTTTATAAGGGCTCGTTTAGACACGGTAGGAACCGCGCGATTTCCATGCGATTCTGAAATCGCGCGGGTCTTATTTTGAGTTTATTAAGTAATCGTTCAGACATAACCACGCGGCTACCGCCAGAAAATCGCGCGGTTCTCGCATGTCTGAACTAGGACTAAAGAGGATTATTTTGTTTGAACCCTAAAGGTTCCGAAAGTACTGAACCGATTTGAAAAATTCTGTTACTGGCACTGTTAGACAGCAACACTATCCTCGAGTAGCATAGTCTATATTTTATCCCGGTAATTCCGGGAACCGGAATTCCGACGGGACGCCGTCGGAATTCCGACGGGACGCGGCTGAAACTGCGGGAAGACAGCTAGTATCTGACATCGCAAATTAGTGTTTCAAAAAACCTTCAAAAACGAATAAAAAAAGTAATAGAACGAAATCCAAATGATAATGTCCTTTGTTGAGAATGTGTGGGGTTAGGTAATCGTTTGCATCACTGATTGTTTCAGTAAAAACATAATAACAATAAGCATTGAGACATCGCTGGCCTGTTTGTAAATATTTACTATACCCATCTCTAGCTATTGTAATTGTAATTACTAGTATAAGAGTCGCTTGTAGTAGTGTACGATTGTTTCTAGAACATTCGTTTTATTACTAGATGGAATTTGGATGCTGAAATTCTAAGTTACCAGTGTTACAGACCCGGATAAAATATTTTGACTTTCCTTCAGAAAACACTGCCTGTTATTGTTTTTATTAAAATATTTACTGAAATAAAACTGCAAGAAATTAATTCCAGTATTCCTTTATATTGGTTGTTCTTGTTTTAATTAAGTTTTTGTCTTAAAGGGGCAATATTTCAATGTTTTTGCTTTTTTGAAAAGCGGTCGAAGTTCTCGCCGTAAGTTATTTCTTGGCGTGACACAATGATTGAAATGTTTCTAAAATAAATGCCTGCTGCCTTACATTGGTTGTTCTTATTTTAATAAAGTTTTCCCCTTAAAAGGGCAATATTTCAATGTTTTTTCCTTTGAAAAGCGCATCAAGTTCTCGCCGTAAGTTATTTCGCGGCGCGTCGTCACACTGGGATTGAAATGTTTCTAAAATAAAATTGGTTATTCTTATTTTACTAAACTTTTTGTCTCTAAAGCGCAATATTTCAATGATTTTTCCTTTGAAAAGCGCATCAAGTTCTCGCCATAAGTTATTTCGCGGCGTGACACAGTGGCTGTGTTTACTAGGAAGCTGGCACAATCTGTGTCCTCTATGCATACGGTTAACCACAATATCGTACGTGTCATAGACACTACTAGCGGATCTCGAAAGAAATTCGTGCTAAATGCAACAAATTATCCTTAATGTAGTTTTCGTTTAAAATAAAAAATATGCATCCTATTGAATTTTCATTCTTTCTGAAATATTTTCATTTTTTGATTTTATTTTGGTATCTACTCAACATTGTAAAATTAGAAAGCAAGTCAGTGAAGTTGCTAGGGAACTTCAACACATATATTTTTGTAATTAACGGGGACGTCTCAATTTTGTAATGCATGATAATGTTTTGAAAAACAATAAAATACATTCTTATTTATTTTAATGTATAAAAACTGCAAACAGCGAGTAAATTGAAAAATAACTGTACCTAATGAAGAAAAAATTGACGTATTTTTGATTATGAGAGCCTACGCTCTCATAATCAATAATCTCGCTAATGTGGGACTTGAACCAAATAAAAGCCATCACATTTAATTCTCGCTTTGTTGTCAGAGAAGTCTAGATTTTCTGCATGACTTTCGCAAACAAGACAGGGGTTACACGATCAGTCTGGCGTCAGTCAATTCCATCAGTCTGGTCATGAATGGTGGGAGACTGATCGTGTAACCGGGTGACTGACAGACTGATGGTCCAAAATGTACCGTGTTTTTTGCCCGTCAGTCTTTCGTCAGTCTGTGACTGATGCCAGAATGACGCCAGGGTGATCGTGTAACCCCTGTCTAAAGTGTATGTCACCTACTCATACACTGTACACTGCACAGATGTCAAGTCTGTCAGTGTATCTGTGTATCCATCAGTGTCATATCGATATGAATTTGAACTAATTAATTCATTGAATTGTTTCTAACCTGATGATGGTAAAAGAAGTTAAACAAGTATCTATCTGATAAAGTAGAAATGGCGCAATAGGTGTGATAACAGTAATAAGCATTAATTAAATAAATTTTGATATTTATATAAAAAACACCTACACGACTTTTATGAAGCACCAAGGCGAGGATAAAAATGTTGTCGTTCATATTAAATTAAATAATAATTTCACACATAAAAACTTAATACAGGTTTAAGTACCTACACATGTAATATTTTCTATAAAAAAAATATATATATGTAATTAAAACCGTTGGTTCTTATTTGAAGAGTAATTATTACGGTTCTTAGTAGGGGTAGCGCAGCCAGTGACTTTCATAGCGGCAATAAAAAGTTTTCATTGGCCCCCGTCAACTCCGACGGAGGTTCAACTTAAACTTAAGTTTATCTCGGTTTTACGGCCAAACGGTATAAACATGCAGGTGTGTTGCAAAATACACGTACTTTTACGAAAAAAAAAAACAGAATTAAAACTTGTTAATGCCATGAAAATGTTTGTGAAACAGTGTCTACATCTATGTCGATACAATAAAATATCTGTTAACGATTAAAAATGAATATGATGGCGTCCTAGCCGATTGTCGGCCACGGCGGCTGTTCTCATATAAGGAGATCAGCCAGCTGCGCAGGACATATTATAGTGCACAAGCATTTGGATGCCTTGGAGTAAAAACCTCGTAAGTGTAAGAGACATGACTTTTCAGGAGGAACATGTAGGATGTTCTTTGTGAAGTTATCTTCCTAGAAACGAGATAAAAAAAAATGGGGAAAAAATTGCATTTCCGAGGTTTTCACTCTAAGACGACGATTTGCGCAGACACATGTGCACTCCCAAATCCCTCACTCTCATAACCCGATGGGACATAAAAATGAATATACCTTACTGAATAATAGGATTAATCATACTTTGTTTATGTTTCTTTTCAGTAATTATAATAATTTTTTGCCATCGGGTACCTATAAGGTATTTTTATGTTGCCTAATTATACGTATAGTACCGAGAAGGAAAGGGTCTTAAAATACTTGACAGGATTGTCATAATACTAATGATTTTCTTAATTATTTTGCAGTTTTTCCTCACCGAATTGTCTTTTCTATAATTGGCAAATTTAAATTTCCATTATATATTTGTTAAAAGTTACGTCGGCTAAACATTATAAACCAAAGCTATAATACCCACATCGTATCTGTCTATTCATAAATAGGTCTATGTAGAGTACAGACTTAAGCCACAATAGACGCGGCCGCTTATGACGTGTCACATTCTCGTCTATAATCTATGCTTGTTACGTTACGCTGTTATAAGGCAATAATATGATACCGTACTTTGAATAACATGGAGGCCTGGGTAATTATTTTAAATTATATGCGCCAGACTTAATGACCTATGAGTAAAAGAAAATAAGGAATTACAGCTCATTTAATATACCGCTGAATATACTTTCTCTGTTAACTAAACGACAATAGAGGCAGTATGATTATTGCATTGACATTTGAGAATGATGTAGACTATATTACTGATTAGAGGCGGCACTTCGTATAAAATTAATAGCTAAAATAATTGAAAATATGATTTATAGGTTTTTTAACGAGCAAGAATAAACAATCATGTGACCTATTTTTTACGTTGTTATAATTAGATGTATTTTTTTTGCATACAAAACTGATTTTAAGAAGAGTCCTCTATGACAATCTAAAAATCTTAAGCTCTTGAATTTATTGTAATAATTTGCCTTTTAGGTAGAGAAATGTTATTTAATCATTATAATCTAACTAATATAAACTACGGCTGTTAATTCCAGAAAAAACTTGTACATTCAAGTAGAAATAACAATAAATCTGGGCTAATTAACTCATAAACTTCAGTTGAAAATCAACACAACTATTAATTAAGTAGTAATTAAACCAACTCCACATTATATAGTATCAATGCTGCGAGCTTGAATGTTAATTCGAATATTTTCGTATCCATAATACATAAGGCTGAATAAAAATTGTAAAAAAGAACATAGTGTGTATTCATTTATCAGTAGATACTCCGCGCGAAGGCGTGTCGCCGTCATAGACTATTATGTAGGGAATCGAAAAACAAACATAAAATAAACCCCACCTATACACTACATAGACTTTAAAGTCTTACTTTAAAGTTCAAAATTGCCTGGCTTAATGGTAGAGTTAAGTTGGTTGTTTTAATGTTACTGCGCAAACGGGTGGAGCGTGGCGACTTGACAGGTATTAATGACTCCTAGCTATGGCAAAGGTATTATATTATTCAGCCTTTGTATGTCAGCCTTTGTTTATGGTCAGCTATATCATTACTGAGGATACATACTGCCATTTGTTATTCAATAATTAGATATATTTTAGTTTTCTTTTAGTTTTGTGAGAAAATATAGTGTGTTTTGTTTTAGAAATGTGGGATGTCTGAGTCTGATAATTGAGTTTTTAATGGCTGTAGTAAAACACTTTTGCGGTTTTGTTTCTTAATTGGTCCCGGAGTGTTAAATCTTATGGACTCTTATGTGTTTAGATTAAGTAAACCAGCATGTTATAATAGTAGACACTTATCTCGTAAAATCATGCATCAGCCGCCATTTTGTTGCGCCAGAAACAAAACTTATTTTACGATGTTATGGTTTCGTGCTGAAACTGTTTAATTTAACACTACAGATAAACAATTGGACATGCAGAAAACGCCATAATTTATGCCACGGAATCTCATTACGAATTTTTATTACCGCATAAACGTGACGGAAAATTAATATTCAGTTTTATTTTTTAATTACAGCCGCCATCTTGGAGCGTCAGTCACGCCTCTTTTAACAGCTGTTTAATGAATTTTCATAAAATGTATAAAAAGTTATGTTTTATTGTTTATAGTATTTACTTTTTAAAACAAAATAAGCACTCCGATTGCAAGATATCTCACTTTAGGTGGTTTACAAACTGTTGAAATCAAAATGAATGCGAAAAATCATTAAATCTGCACCTTCTTAGCTTCTTAAAATCAGGGTATTTTATGAGATTAGATTTCACTTACAGCTTAACTATGATGGCACTACCCCATACCCAAAAATATAGCCAATATTTTAGAAAAATCTTATATTTTCTGATCATAACTATATTACTGCTAAGTTGCATCAAAATCCAGTATTTTTGCATGAAAGAGTAAAAAGTATACATTCATCCTCACAAACTTTCACATTTACACTATTAGTAGGAAAAAAGGATAACGAGAAACTCACACATAGGTACACATGTCCAAACTACTATTTTTCCTGGAACAATCTATCCTTTAAACACTAGGCAGGTAGAGACGACACATCAAGACATTTCAACCTTACCACAATAGAGGTAGGTTAATGTTTGACTGCTAAAATTCGACAGATTCGGGTACTGTGACCTGCTGTTGTCTGTACTTTAGACCAACAAAGTCGTATATAAACATAAACAATTCTCCCATCAATATGTCGTTATATAGGCGTGGCCATGTCGTCACGTGGCGGAGCTCCCACCAAAGCGGGTGCATCATTAATCACTCGCTTTAAACCATATAGCTTGTACCAATATTTACTGGAAGAACATATTATGATGATGATGGCGTCCTAGCCGATTGTCAGTCACGACGGCTATTCTCATATAAGGAGATCAGCCAGCTGCGCAGGACATATTACAGTGCACAAGCATTTGTGCAGACACAGGTGCCACTCCCTGTTCCCTCACTCTCATAACCCGATGGGACGGCAATCCGACACGACCGGAGAGAGATCAGGCGTTAATGTCAGGACTGACATTAACGTGCTCTTCGATGCACGGGTGTATCAATCACCAACTTCCAACTCCGGGCTGCTTTGTGAAAGTTTCCAAAACCCACAAAGCGATATCGGCCCGATCCGGGAATCGACCCGAGACCTCGTGCACAGCAGTCGGCTATGCGACAACTAGACCAACGAGGCAGCAGCCCATCAACAGTACGTGAGACTAACAAAGTTGTATATAAACATAAACAATTCCCCATCAATATGTCGTTATATAGGCGTGGCCATGTCGTCACGTGGCGGAGCTCCCACCAAAGCGGGTGCATCATTAATCACTCGCTATAAACCATATAGCTTGTACCAATATTTACTGGAAGAACATATTATGAAATGCGGCACATTTTATTTTCTTTAAAGCTGGTTGGAAAGTTTGTACACTGAGGCTTTTTAAACTCTGTGAGAAAAAAAAAGGTGTCGTATGTTTTACTGCTATGTAGTCTGTCTTTGTCTGATGAAGTTTTTTGCTGGAGCTCCAGCGGTGGGTCCTACTCAAAGAGGTAATCTATTTTTTGACATTCTTCATTCCAACACACGGTTTTATAAAAGTGTTTCGATGGTTCGATAGACAAAAAAATATGAAAAAAATGCCCCTAACGGCAAAATTGAGTACACAAAAAAAAAACATTTGAACACAGCTGCAGCAGAACAAATATTCGGTTGACACTTTTTTAAGGACAACGTGAATACAATCAAAGTTTTCAGTTGGTCATAATAATGGCAAATACCTGATCACTGTATTGTGCATACTACCATTCATCTTCATACTAATTAAGAGCCCGAAGAAAATATCGGTTGACTGTACCTATAGGTTTGCAGTGTGAGTAAAATGTTAAAACTCTATACGGAATTATGTCTTACTAGCTTCCGCCAGCGGTTTCACCCGCTCTCCCGTGGGAACTACTGCGCGCACCCGGTTAAAAAGTAGCCTATAACCTTCCTCGATAAATGGGCTATCTAACACTGAAATAATTTTTCAAATCGGACCAGTAGTTCCTGAGATTAGCGCGTTCAAACAAACAAACTAACAAACTCTTCAGCTTTATAATTTTAGTATAGATTAAACAAGTCACATTAAAACGTTAAATAAATATTCATTGATTGCAAAAAATATTATTTATAACCAAAAATGATGACCTTTTAGTTAGGATAAGTTAAAGCAATATTTTTATTGCGCTGCCCTTCAAAATTTTATGGTGGCTATAACAATAAATCATATTTAACCATATAAGCTGAGTTTGTAAGAAAAAGTTAATCTTGAACAGGAAAATGAGGTAAATGGGAAATCGTTTGTGAATGACGCGTTAGTTTTATGTTAAGGTGCATTCGACCACTAGAAGCGGGAAATTCAAATATAAAATGTTTTTTTCATGTTTTACCTAAGTTAACATTAAATGTAACTGTCGAAACTATGATATTTCGCAATAAAAAGTTTTTTACAGTTACATTTAAATTGTAAGAAGTTTCGGAGTCAAACAAGGACATCAGAAATTACTTTGTGGGATATTATAACCGCCAATCATAAGATCACGCCTCATATTGAATGTTAACTTAGGCAAAACATGAAAAAACCATTTTATATTTGTATTTCCCGCTTCTAGTGGTCGCATTCACCTTAAACAAGTTGTAAGTCTGATGATAAAATATTTATAAAATTTTACTATAATTACTTATGCATATTTTTTCCGGGCAATTTTCGACTTATTTTGCACCTATCTCTACGTTTAAGTACCTATCTCTTTGTAGGTATATCTATCTATACTAATATTATAAAGCTGAAGAGTTTGTTTGCTTGAACGTGCTAATCTCAGGAAATACTGGTCCGATTTGAAAAATATTTCAGTGTTAGATAGCCCATTTATCGAGGAAGGCTATAGGCTACCTTTTATCCGGGTGCGCCGAGAAGTCCCCACGGGACGCGGGTGAAACCGCTGGCAGAAGCTAGTCTTAATAGATACGTATAAATATGACAAGTTCGGCTGTCAAGTAAATAATCTCCTAATTTCCTTATTATAATTGAGCAAGGCAACGTTCATTCTCACTCTGTAACCTTAATTTACTGAGATGCTAGATATAAACAATAAAGACACATTAATTCTCAATTAAATCCAATCAACCAACATCCAACTAAACCAAGAAACAATAATAAAATTAATCGCCTGACATTTCGCGCGTCCGGTGCGATATCGGCCACGGAACAACGGCCCATTCAGCCGAAACAATCGGCGCACACACTAAATGCGTCTACATTGTCCCTTATGGCCGGGCTACGTGACCGAACGCAGAACTACGCAGGAAGTGGACGCTGCCGATAACGATATCACACTTAGTGCCCACTCTGTGTCGGTGTAAACAAGGCTTAGTACAGCCAGTTCCCGCTCTAGAGTTCTAAATTTAAAATTTATTTGGCAGACTAGGTTTGAACTAAATGTATGCATAGTGCTACCGAATCTTTTGTACATTTGACAGCTATCAGTTTATGGCTTATTTCTACGGACTGACGGCAATTGTCAAAATCATCAAAAAACGCTCATTTTTAACTGATTTTAAACACTCGGGGTCTTACTACAAAAAAGATAAACACACGTTCAAGAAACTTGTTTTAGAAAATGTTGTATGGAGAATTTTCTAAAACACATGTTGAGCGTGTGTTTTTTTACTAAGACACTCGATGCGTAAAATCTTTTAAAGAATTCCTGTTTTCTTACTGGTTTTCTGTTTACATACATTATAGGTAGGTACAGAAAGAACATAATTTCTCAACAACACGCAGTAAAAACAAGTCATGAAAACGAAATATATTTCACGGACGTTCCTAGTAAATATTTATTGACCAATTACAAATCAGCGATTATCGCGCGCCGCGTCATGATTGGTTGGAACTTTCTAAAGTCGTGTACAGTTGGTTGTAAGTTTACAATGTAAGCAACAATTATGTGCGCTGTGAAAATTTTAAAGTGGAGATGCAAGGTCACGTTTCTAACTAGTAGATAAACTGATGTTATGGGCAGATAGCCTATGTGGCATTTCTTGGCAAGCTTAGAGAGAACTGTGATAGAGTCAATGCGAAAACTCCTTCATAAATATGACATATCTATACTAATACTATAAAGAGGTAAAATTGTTTGTAATCTCTAGAAGTAATGAACCAATTTAAAAAATTGTTTCACTGGTAGAAAGCTACATTATTCGTGAGTGCCATATATCCTCACCAACACTCACGAATAATGTGCTTTCTACCAGGCTATATTTTATCCGGGTACGGGCAGTATTTCGCACGGGACGCGACTGAAACCGCGGGAAAACGGCTAGTTCATAATAAAAACATTGTGTTGATTATGAATGTGGATGGAGAGGAAAACCAAAGAAGGGATAGAAAAACACATGAATTAAACGAAAAATGGAGATAAAACCCAAATTATAATTCATAGTTACATTTAGTCAAAAAGATGATAAAGGAAAAGCTTTCATGAAACTTAATCCTCTTTTAATAACTCTTTACGATATTACAGGCACTGCTACATGTATTAATACCACCTATAAACATTGAAGTGCGGTCAAATTAGAGTTGCCTCCTAACTGCTTATTCCGTTAAACTTTACCACATGATTGCAATTTAACTTTCTAAGTTACTATTGGTTAGATGGCTTGCTTTATTAACACTGGAGCTTAATGATCGTATCCTAATTAAAGAAATATTGTTGTAACTGTATTTTAGATGTTCTGGCATTGATGTGTGAAATGAGCGCGCTTAAAGACTGGTACCTAATGATTCTATCTGCCTTATAAGGTGCTATGAGATTGGAGATTGCGAACAGACTGTAAGTTAATTTTCCATGGAATTAACTGGCATAAAAGAAAATGTATCTCCTACACCTGCTGAGGGTTTTATAACGTTGGGGTCGGCTTGCAGATGCAGCTGAGTACCAGTGTTTTACATGAAGCGATGTGTCTTACCGAACTTTATCCAGTTACCCAGGCAATCTGATACCCCCTAGTAAGACTGGTTGTCAGAATTTCTAGATTCTCACTGTCAGTAATCACTGAAAAAGATTTGCTTTCCGAAACACGGAGGAACTCGTCATGATATAGATGGTCTCCCATTAACGAATACAGCTAGGAACATGGTATAGTCATGAAAGCCACGCTAGGCAGATGATTCGAAGTGTTCATGAATAAAATACTGTCCCGAATCCCGATACAAATGACCTACTAACTACAGAATTCAATAACCTATCTATCTGTCGATTTGGTTACTAGAGATAGGTATTTGACATTGCTTGTATGGAACTAATGCCAAAATTTAATTTCTGGCAAGCAAATCTACAGATAGATGGGGAAATGTTCCACTTAGAACAAGGCTTATTAAGACCATAGACCTAGAAATAACAATTAATACCTAGAACTTCCATAAACTGATTAAATAAGGCATTTTCATATAAAACTCGATGTAATTACGTCGTCTAAGTTTATTTCAATGGGATGGGAATGGAGATCGCATTCAATGTTACAGATACACACATAAAGGTATTATAAAATAGTATAATCGAGTTAATAACGTAATTGCTTTGTGTTTATTATACTGCTCGTTACGGCTATACTGTTGGATTTTTCTTTATGGTAGATTGAACCTAATGATTGACTAGGCTTTGTATAACTTGTCTATGGTAAATAAATACAAAAATTAGTCAGATAGGGCCTTTATTTCAAACTGTTGCTGTAGATGAGGTAGATGGGTATTAATAGAAGTGATATTATTCCTTGTCCCTTATAATCTAAATAATGTGTGACCAAGAATGCAAACGATTACCAACGAGGCAATTGAAGCCACTCCATTGCCATCACATCGACACCTAACCTAAAAATTAAAATAAAATCGAATAGCAATCGACTATTGTATTCGTTCAACGTGAACGAAATCTTCAAGTTGTCAGAGCTTGCGTAGGCGTTAGAGAGAAAAAAAAGCGGTTCTATATTCAAAGTTTGTTGTTCGGCCAATCGCGTGGCCGGTAGGCGTGGCGGGGGCTTGCGATTGGTCGAACGCGAGGCGGGCGCAGCTAGTGATGGATCGGGCGATTATAATGTTAGTGCCGTTAGTCGATGGTCTCCTAGCGCAGCGGTCGTGTGGCCGGCGAAGGGATGCGTCATATCCGACATTTTAAAATAATTATTGGCTCTATGGTTTTTGTTTATGGTTGTTTAATGCAGGGTCATAAAAGTATCATCCTTTTCAGTTATTTTAGAGAGGATACTAATTAAGTATATCTTTTGGACTTCAAACATATTATCCGAGATCCGAGCTCTGAAGAATTACAAACAAACGATACCTATGATTAATTTAAAATAAACTTCAGCGTAAACAAAATATAAATAAGCTTTTATAAATATAAATCATAAATGCATAATATTTAATGAGATAATTAAAACTACTTGCGCCATTGCCTCGTGTTGTAGGTATTATACCTACCTAATAAAATATAAATTATATTAAACGATAAGAAACTTACCTTGAACCAAGTTCAAAGAGCCATAAAATATGAACGGCTAATTTATTGGAAAATAAATCAAAATACATTTTATGTTAAATGTACCCGCAATTTATGGTCTATTAAATAAAATTTGCGGAAATTATGTGTAGGTACTTAGACTTAGGAACCTACATAGAATTACGCTGTTTAAAAATTGAACAATAGTCATTTGCGAGGGTTGTTTGGGGGCTGTCTTTTGTTTTCGACATTCGAAAAACGCAGATTTTTCAGCCTAACTTTAAATAAACGGTTTTTAGTTTGACCATTTTCATTCCATGGAGAATCATCAGATGATCAGTGTCAGACTTTTACTGACTTAAACCCACCGTGTTCCTTCTGGAACCCTTTGCGTACCGGGGTAACTGTTTCGAACAATCGCGCAGCCCGGGCAAGGACGTAAGGTTTTTATTATAATTCTAGAGAAGAATTCTGTACTTACTCAAGAGAATTGTTAACCAACTGATAAAACTGAGATTTCATAAAATCATAAAGTATCTACAAATAAAAAAAACTTAAACAAAACATGGTGGCCTTGTAGCTGTTCTATTGGCTATAAAACTGTCATGGCTGCCATCAACCTCGGCTAGTCTCGTCATGGCTTTACTTTTTCCTTTTTTTCTCAAGAATATGGAAAAGATAGTTACATAAAGTCATCTTCCAAATTATTATTTTTCTTCATTAGTGAAAAATATTTTGAAATCGGTACAGCATTTTCGTTTTTTCGTTTGACCTCTATAAAATAATAGCGTTCGTATCTAACCTAATAAACAAACAAAAAATAGATAAATATCACCAAAAATTGCCAACAAATGAAATCATCTTTGATATTTTGCGAAATCCAGATAATAATACATAGGATTGATTCGACCATTGAACTTCAGTCTAGACAAAGCCTTTTGTGTCATTCATTTGGCTAATAGAAATATGAAAATTGATCAATACAGCTAAAATAAACAGACATCTTGACCTGCATCACTCGGTGTAACTAAAAACACTATTGTCTGTCCGATTAGGTGCTGATCTTTTGGAGAAATTCTTAAATATTCTAACCTTCGAATATTTCAATCAGATATCGTTTTCAAAGGAAAAAAAATCATAAACATACGACCAGTTTCACAGGTTCCAGAGATGTGAGATAGCTCTACTTATTGCATTATAGTAGTGGAGAAAAACTTTCACTTGATGAAAAGAACCAAACAAACAGCACAACTCTGAAACAATAATAAAACTCTAAAACATCGTTTTAGATAGAAGTGAAAAGTCCCTAAAAAATTACGTAATCGACGTAATGTTTACTGGAAAGATTGATTACTTTCTATCACACTTGTGTTAATTACTGCGACAGAAATATTATTCAGTACAACTCAAAGTTAACTAAACTTTGAGTATTTCGAGGTAATCAAGTTAAATTTTGCAGTGTACAGTTGCTTACTCAACAGAGCGACATATCAACGATAGCCGTCAAACGACATTGGTCCGTAATGGCGGGTCGTAAAGTGGACGTAAGTGACATGGCCGCAATGCGACGCTGCTGTATCTTAAACGTCAATTGTCATGTATCTGTCTGTGTTCCAAGTTATATGATTGAGTTTCTGGCGAATTAAGTACTGGTTGCACAATTCCACTTCAGAGACTAATCAGGTCTGAGAAAACTGTCTTGATTTGTGATTGAACGTACAATCTGTCAAATTGCTTCAATAGATTTTCAACCTTATCACAATAGTGGAAGGTTAATGTTCGATTGGTAGAATTTGACAGATTCGGGTAGGTTGAGCTGCTGTTGATTGTACAGCCTGATAATAAGAAAGGAGTATGGAGATGGATGGATGTGGTCCTTTCATCTCTATTATATTGTCATACCATTTATTATTCTGTGAATAGCATAGTTTGTGATGATATCATGTATGTGGGACGTTACTTGTTCTGATATGAATATTACTTCTATTTCAACGGTTTATAGACAAGAATTGTGATTCTGATTCTAAATTGTGAGTCATGGCGGCCATGTTGAAATATCTTCTCGTTTCCGTAACAGCACTATTAAAGCTGTATTTAATACAAACAGATGCAACTCCTATCGTATTCCGGCTAAAACTACCGTATAAATAATACTAAAGTTACATGAAAAATATAGAACTCAAATAGGAAGAAAATAAGACCGCAAACCAACCAATGCCAAACGAATCAACGCAGCCTTCAAAAAGATTTAAAACCCATAGCGAAACGTAGTAGCAATTCGAACAATGCGACGAATACTGTCGTAAGTAGCAATACGACTATTTTACACGTCAACGAGCGTTACAACACTATTCCACGAGGTTAAAAGCATGACGATGTGTGTCCAAGTGTCTCCGCCACCTTTGAATAGGTTTTTTATAGTCGACGGAACTGTCAGCACAAAGGGAAATCGTAAAACCGAAGTGTCTGTATGATGCACGACCTTCTGACATATAGTTTATGGTCGCTAGTGACGTGCCGGTGCGATTATTCTTAATCCTTGTTTATGGTTAGGCGATTGTCTCATTCTAGTCGATTGGTGATTTCGTTTCGGTGATAAATGTATGTCGTTCTTGTACTTTGTATTGTATTTAGTTCCGGTGTTTAACTGGATTGGCTTGTACTGTTATGTGAACATGAATGAGTTTTTTTTAGAATTGACTACAATGAAAAGAGGAATAAGTGTACAGACGACAGCACATCAAGTAACCACAATCTGTCTCTGCAATAGATTTTCAACCTCATCACGATAGCTGAAGGTTAATTTTCGATTGGTAAAAATTGACAGATTCGTATACCTACTTTGACCTGAAACATATAACTGACATTCCTAAATTTCCACATTTTCCACTAACTGCTCGTTTACATATAATCGACTTACGTTTGATATTGATTGATCCCTGCTAAACAAAAGCTACCAACATGATGGATAAACACAATCTAGCAGATACTTAAATCTTGATATGGCAAAAACTTATGCTACTCTTTCAAATAAAATGTCGTCGTTTCCAAAATAACCCGCATAAATAGAATAGAATGAAAACTAGATAATATGGATTACTTTAGTTATGACTCCAAATAAAATGCCAAATAAATTAAATTCGCCATCAGTTGGCACATAAACCTATGCAAACGGTTTGGCAGTACATTTTATGACAAAGAAGTTTTTGTTTTACATTGACCTAGTTCTTAAATACATATTGACAAACGATCTAAAAATTAAATGTATTTTCTACACACAAGTACCTATATAAAAAGTGCAGTTAATAGGTGTTATTTAATAAATTAGAAACTAATATCCGTTTAATAGGTCAAAAATAATAATCGACTTACTAATTATGGTGTGTCTTACCTTTTTTGGTGCAGTTGACTTTGAAAACTCAGACCTGTCGACTGCACATTTATATAAAAGTTAAGATAAGCGTTCCTGCACACTGCAGACTAAACAATCGGCCGACAGTCGGAATTCGAAGACAATTTTTTTAAAGAATATTGGCGATTTTCCATATGCTTATCCGCCCGTCCGTGCGTCGTCGTATAGACCGTCTTATACCGACAAAATACCCCATCATTGCAGTCTGAAGGAAGTTAATCTAATATACAGTAAGTTCAATTCTTGGAATTCTTCGGTACTTCAACGTCCTTTCATCTCATCTACACTGTTTATTTATGTTACGCGTCGCGATAATTCTTGTCACTATAATTTTAAACAAAGTGTCATTCAACACCAAAGTGCCGCATGTTTACATTGTCAATACGAAGAAATCAGTAGCTTTGTCTCACGGTGCTTTATTTGTTTAAACTTGATTAATTTATTTATAATTTGGTTTTAGATTTGTTGATGNGCTGCTGTTGATTGTACAGCCTGATAATAAGAAAGGAGTATGGAGATGGATGGATGTGGTCCTTTCATCTCTATTATATTGTCATACCATTTATTATTCTGTGAATAGCATAGTTTGTGATGATATCATGTATGTGGGACGTTACTTGTTCTGATATGAATATTACTTCTATTTCAACGGTTTATAGACAAGAATTGTGATTCTGATTCTAAATTGTGAGTCATGGCGGCCATGTTGAAATATCTTCTCGTTTCCGTAACAGCACTATTAAAGCTGTATTTAATACAAACAGATGCAACTCCTATCGTATTCCGGCTAAAACTACCGTATAAATAATACTAAAGTTACATGAAAAATATAGAACTCAAATAGGAAGAAAATAAGACCGCAAACCAACCAATGCCAAACGAATCAACGCAGCCTTCAAAAAGATTTAAAACCCATAGCGAAACGTAGTAGCAATTCGAACAATGCGACGAATACTGTCGTAAGTAGCAATACGACTATTTTACACGTCAACGAGCGTTACAACACTATTCCACGAGGTTAAAAGCATGACGATGTGTGTCCAAGTGTCTCCGCCACCTTTGAATAGGTTTTTTATAGTCGACGGAACTGTCAGCACAAAGGGAAATCGTAAAACCGAAGTGTCTGTATGATGCACGACCTTCTGACATATAGTTTATGGTCGCTAGTGACGTGCCGGTGCGATTATTCTTAATCCTTGTTTATGGTTAGGCGATTGTCTCATTCTAGTCGATTGGTGATTTCGTTTCGGTGATAAATGTATGTCGTTCTTGTACTTTGTATTGTATTTAGTTCCGGTGTTTAACTGGATTGGCTTGTACTGTTATGTGAACATGAATGAGTTTTTTTTAGAATTGACTACAATGAAAAGAGGAATAAGTGTACAGACGACAGCACATCAAGTAACCACAATCTGTCTCTGCAATAGATTTTCAACCTCATCACGATAGCTGAAGGTTAATTTTCGATTGGTAAAAATTGACAGATTCGTATACCTACTTTGACCTGAAACATATAACTGACATTCCTAAATTTCCACATTTTCCACTAACTGCTCGTTTACATATAATCGACTTACGTTTGATATTGATTGATCCCTGCTAAACAAAAGCTACCAACATGATGGATAAACACAATCTAGCAGATACTTAAATCTTGATATGGCAAAAACTTATGCTACTCTTTCAAATAAAATGTCGTCGTTTCCAAAATAACCCGCATAAATAGAATAGAATGAAAACTAGATAATATGGATTACTTTAGTTATGACTCCAAATAAAATGCCAAATAAATTAAATTCGCCATCAGTTGGCACATAAACCTATGCAAACGGTTTGGCAGTACATTTTATGACAAAGAAGTTTTTGTTTTACATTGACCTAGTTCTTAAATACATATTGACAAACGATCTAAAAATTAAATGTATTTTCTACACACAAGTACCTATATAAAAAGTGCAGTTAATAGGTGTTATTTAATAAATTAGAAACTAATATCCGTTTAATAGGTCAAAAATAATAATCGACTTACTAATTATGGTGTGTCTTACCTTTTTTGGTGCAGTTGACTTTGAAAACTCAGACCTGTCGACTGCACATTTATATAAAAGTTAAGATAAGCGTTCCTGCACACTGCAGACTAAACAATCGGCCGACAGTCGGAATTCGAAGACAATTTTTTTAAAGAATATTGGCGATTTTCCATATGCTTATCCGCCCGTCCGTGCGTCGTCGTATAGACCGTCTTATACCGACAAAATACCCCATCATTGCAGTCTGAAGGAAGTTAATCTAATATACAGTAAGTTCAATTCTTGGAATTCTTCGGTACTTCAACGTCCTTTCATCTCATCTACACTGTTTATTTATGTTACGCGTCGCGATAATTCTTGTCACTATAATTTTAAACAAAGTGTCATTCAACACCAAAGTGCCGCATGTTTACATTGTCAATACGAAGAAATCAGTAGCTTTGTCTCACGGTGCTTTATTTGTTTAAACTTGATTAATTTATTTATAATTTGGTTTTAGATTTGTTGATGAAAAGTAAGAGGTTCTGTTCTTATAAGTATTTGCCGGATGTCATCGTACTTACTGCCTCGTTGGTCTAGTGGTCACATAGCGCGACTGCCGTGCCACGGGTCTCGGGTTCGATTCCCGGGCCAGGCCGAAATCGCTTTGTGGGTTTTAGAAGCTTTCACAAAAGCAGTCTGGAGTTTTGAAGTTGGCGGTGTTACACCCCCGTGCCTGGGAGGGCACGTAAAGCCGTCGTCCTCGATTGTTACTCAGGAGCAGTCGTAGTTATAATTCCACGTCAGAGGCCGTCAGGCGGTTTTGAGAAAACTCTGACACTAGGGCTTGTCAGGTGATTAAACCTGCAGCTCACTCGATAAAAAGAAGAAGATCGTACTTAAATCATAATGAGAAACCCTAATTTAGTCCTATGGTCTGTTCGCGATAGGAATAGAAAGAAGTTTAATAAGGCTCTTTTAGGCGTCCACTTTAAAATAAAATTACAACAAAAATGATTTTGCTCCAGATTGATGTGGAAAAAATATAATTAATTTAAATAACAGCCGCTACACTTAATTGTACATATTTAAACTATCTACTTTCTGAAATTACAAGATTTCCATTTAATATCGTTTATTTTGACATTCAGTTGTCGTGTCGACGTTAAAAAAATCTAAAAGAAGCAGGGGTAGGGAGTACTGGGAATGTTTTCACGTCACTGTAAATTTTCTCAGACAGTCTCAGACCAAGTCACAAAATGTATAATACCGAAAATGTTCGTTTAGTTAATTCGTGGAATCATAAAGCAAGGAAAATAAAATAATTAATTTTGTTAGCAGCTACCACGCATAATTATTCTTATTTAACCCATCGACCTTATGAAATTATAAGGCTTTCATTTAATATTGTTTTTTAACTAAAATCTAAAAGAAGCAAAATGTTTTCACGTATTTCTACCAAAACTAAAATCTTACTCTATATCCTTCATAAATTGTGGCAGTACTTACGTGAATTTTTAATTTTGGGAGGTGTTGTCAAATATGATCTGTCAACGCCGATGAGTACGCGTTTTCTCGTTATAACTAAATTTTCATGATTTTGTTGTTTTTTTTTACTGTTATTATTGCCCGAATTAATAAATCGTTTAAATTAGAGGAAGTGAAGCGGTAACTTCCTCAAGCACTAACATATATTACGACAGAGAAATGGCAATCTTGTATTAAAGATAAAGATATTTTATTTGAATTAACACGAGTAATATTACATACATTGTTTTACGCATTGCTAATACGATTAAAGAAGAGGAAAAGTTTGGCCGGTTTTTCAAATCATATAGACAGGTTTGCGTTGATAGATAGTAAAATAATTTACTGTATGCCATACATATTATTTATTACAATTATTTGAACTTAACTTGAAATAAAAGGTACCGTACTCCTGCTTCTGCGAGCCTCTTTTTTCTAACGTTATCGTGAACAGGGTATAGGTTCTATAGGAATATTATTTGATCAGGAACACTCCATACACGTATAATTTTTCACACCTATTCGACTATCCTTGCACAAATATCGATGGCCCGTGCTATTTCGACCAAAAATTTCTTAAGGTCAGGTTTCGGAGAGGAAATGCGTAAAATTTTTCACTATCAGACGAATAAGCGGCCAAAGTAATAAAAAAATCAAAATTTTATATTCATTTTGTGACGATGTTTCACAAAAGTCTGTCACACCAGATCAAAAATCAAATACCAAAAGCTCATACCCTATTCCTCTTATAATACAGTCATTACGACTCATAAACTGGTTTCTAACACTCTCTCTCTTCTTCCACAGCGGTTTCCTTAGAAAACTTAGTGGAGAACTGTCAAAAGCTGCTGGATAAGTTCCACTACTCCTGGGAGATGATGCCCCTGGTGCTCGTGATCCTCAATTATGCTGGCAGCGACCTGGATGAGGCGTCGCGGAAAATTGACGAAGGTAGGAGACTTAAGACTTATCTGCTATTGCCATTGTACCTATAGATTGCTATGCCAAGCGATTGTTTGACGATTTTAGTTGAAAGTCTGGGGAAGAGTGCAAAACTTAAGCGGATTTATTTAGCTAGTTTATCGCGTCTTGCGCGATAACTAACTAGATAAAAAAAATCGTGTGTATAAATCTTTGCACCTTTGTTATTTCGTCGAAATTAGTTGAAAAGCTTCAATAAAAAGATTTAGAGATACATTCCAAAGCAGCCTTAACAACCATTTTTAGTTTTTCATCTATTTTCCAAGATTTTAAGTCCAAGAAGTATTTTCGCACACGTTTTGTATCGACTAGAAAGTTTTGCACTCGCCCAGACCTAATTCGCTACAATGTAGCGAGCCCGTTCAAATGTCTTCCTGAACGAACATAGACGTAACCGACAATACTTGAATGTTTCTTGTTATTTGCATACATACGTGCGTTACAAACCCGGGCTCCCTGCAGTCTAGCGTGAGTCAGCCTTGCGTTCAGCTGAACGGGCTCCGATTTTGAAATTCGAACCTCCGTTTCTAATTTTAAAACGTTGTTCGTTCTAAAGTTCGAATCGGCGATTCTAATTTTCAAATATTTAAAAACATTCTTAGTTTCAACACGTGATGGTTTGGTCCCAGAATAAATTGCAGTGCACTGACTTTTCGGAGTTTTCGAATCAAAAACCATCGTTTAAGTGATTTAAAAATATATTTTCAAACTGGGGTCAAACTTATCATGCTCGATATACATAAATCAATGATTACAGTCATGTTTATGTTTACTAATAACGCTAATAAAATCATTGAAATGGGAAAAGTTACTTATATCTTTGTTCTTTCTATGCGAAAGTCATATCACGGATTAAAGTATCTTCAAATAATTGGTAAAATAAATATGGCAGTAATTCCAACGACATTGTCTATCATGGTCATTCATAAAATATATAGAAAAAAATATAACCTAACCTAACTGACTTTACTTCAAATACGTCGCATAAAAAATAAGCGAATTAAAAAAAAACAGTGTGAACTTGGTGGCATTTTCAGAATAATAGTATGAGCACTGCTTAACACCCTTAAACAGGAAAGGAATCCCTCTGATTATGATAAACATTGTTTTTAATTAAATGAATGATATTTCAAACCATTATTTTGTATTCGTTTAATAGAACAATGTCATCATCAAATATAACTTACGTGATTAATAAATGTCATTTCACACTGCACCAGTAAAGTACAGTCAGCTATAAAAATTAAGTGACAACACAATATAACGGAATGACGTGATGGATAATGTTTATTTATAAGTGGACAACTCAATATCTAACAGCCAGAGGTCCCAGATAAAGTTGTAGATAGCTCTCTGACAGAAAGCCTCAACTTGAAGTTATAAAGAAAAAGCAAAAGATTTTTACTGCTATTCATTAATTTATTGTTCAAAAGAAACTGCATTTTAGAAACTCCACAACATACCTGGGACGTTGTATAAAAAACTACAGCTTTTCTCTAACGCAAAAAGAGTTCTGTTAATTTCTATAATTTGGAAAAAATAATAACGTATATTTTATGCATTTTGTTCACAATCTTCAAAGAAAATATGCAGTTTCTTTTCCTATATTCTGCCAAGCGATTGCCCAATCTGAGCGTCCATTGTCCACAGGGAAGATGATAATCAACGAATACGCGCGGAGGCACAATCTAAACGTCTTCGACGGGCTAGAACTGAGGAACTCGACACGCCAGTACGGACTTTAATAGTAATAAATAGTTTTTACCCAAACACAGACACGATGAAAGCTCACTGTCTAGAAATACGGTGACAAACTTGGTTCTTTTTTTGCTGATTGTACTTTTTTTCGGACCTGTCCGTTAGATCTATAGTGCACCACTTAAAATCGTTATTAGATCTTCCAAACTGCCTTGGTTTTAAAAATAAGTATTTTATCAGTATAGTTCATATTTTTTCATAAATACTGAAGTTTTTTCCTAGTACATTAAAATTGTGTTTTTTTGGGTATCACACTGTTCATTTTGTGATTAATTTATTTAGCATTACCAAATAACCAAATTAAGAAACGAGTTTGTCATTGTCAATTCCAAAATTATCGTGACGTCCAACTATCACTTACATACAAAGTATAAAGTACTCTTTACACCCACGGATACACACACATGCAGCAAGGATATTCATCCATTCACTCACACATTCTTAACGTAGCTAGGAAGTGACGGTACTTCAGTAAAGGTAATAAATTTTACAAGCGCATATATCGCGAATTGGTATATTAAAAAAAATAGGAAAAATACATCTTAAATGAGACTGAAATAATTATCCCCTTCTAATTCTAATCCTAAACATAAATCTTTCATGTAAAACATAATTATGGTGTATTATTTAATTTATTTACCATTTCACTAATTGCAACAAAACCTGACTTCAAATTTTTACAAAGTCTAAAAAGATGCGCACGCGACGATACGTCTGTCATTAAGACATAGCGTGCAATTCTATTTCACTCGCATACCTGCCTAACAATAGTGATGCTATTTATATTGTTTAATCTAATCTAATAGTTTCAGTCATTCCACGTTACATTGAGGTGAAAGATTTATTTTAGCTTTATTCATACACATAATAAACAATATAGTCCGATATGTCCATACTACATTAAATAGTAGTTTATGTTCTCGAACAAAGACATGGATTCATTCTGAAATGTGTGTTTATTACATTATGGGTCTTAAGACCCATCTCTTTTTATCCAATTTTATTGTGATCCATTTAATGGTTTCTTTTACCTTCTAAATACAATAATTTTCTTCTTTTTCCTACATATATTAAGTTAAGATGTGGTTAAATATTTCAATCTATTGCAATAAATGCAAAAATCTATCTACTTAAATCTTTTATGAATTATCTTTACTGAACTGTCATTTCAATAAATTCAGAAACAATTTGACATTATTCACAACACAAATAGGTTCCACTTAATGTTCTCAAAGACTGATTTTACAACTTTAAGTGACGAAATAAATGTCTACTTACGATGTTTTGTGTCGTAAGTTTAGATACGATTTTATACGTTCAGTTATTCATGATAGTGTTGAACTCATTTAGACATTGAATACCAGGTTCACGAATGAAATATATTTACTGGTTATTCGTAGTCTTTGTAAAGTTATGTTAGAGTTAGCCACTAACAAAAGCTCCCTTTAATTTTTTAATTATTAAAATATTTTAAATTCAGAAATCAGTATTCGATAGTACTTAATATTATTTTAAATCACTCACTAGAAGTAGATATGCAGAAACGTAACTAGGTTTACTAAACTAGGTTTTTTATTTAATTTTTTATTCGTAAACCACATAAATCAATACACATAAAGATATGTGTATTCATTGTAATTTGAGGCGAAAAACAACAACAAAAAAACAAAACTCATCATACACTAGAAACACAGAAAACGAAACTGAAACTGCAATTGAGTGCAAGAATGTGTATCATATTAATTAATTTATAATCCTATAATTTTGAACACACGCTTTATATTCTCATATCATTACTATTAAGTGCATTCAACGCACCTTTTTCATTGACTTTCAAACATAGTTTAAATCTGATGCCTAGGCAGATAATTTAGAGTAAATTGGTTGTTGTTAAGGCTAGATTAAGTACAATTCTGTTTGTTTTATCTTGACAATATAATTTAGATAGAGTTGTTCCTTCAGGCTAGGACAAGTATGTTTCTCGTGAAGCTTAAACCCGATCCAATTCATTACAGAAAAAAAAAATACAGTAGATAGCTTAGAAGCGTATAGATTGAGCTAATTTTAATAAAAAAAGATAAATATAGAAATAGTGATGTGTCATTGTGTCGTCGGAAGACAGAAAAATATCGATAAAAATTATTCACTTTGTAAAAATATAATTGACCAGAGGTTTAGATTTTTGTTGTTTTAGATCGTGTCGAATGTTTCGACGGGTAGAAAAATAATCAAACAAAATTTAAAATCCAATATCGTACATAGCGAAAATACAAAAAACAATCACAACATTCTAATACTAGTCTTTTGCATGCGACATGCGCGAGAGTTTTACGACATAGCTTCTCAGAAAGGCAATACACTGCGTTTGCGCACAATTATTGTTACATTTTGACGTCTTTATCGCGATTGGACGACGGCCAACGTGCACAAATTGCACATTTCATTTCTCATTTTCATTATGAAGAAAAACGTTGTGTGAATTGTATATTTGTTGTTTTAACGTATTGAATAGTCTTAGCGTCTAGAATTATCCTTGTATCCTATCCGTACAAAAATATATACGCAGTGCAATTGAGAACCTCCTCCTTCTTGGGAAGTCGGTTAAAATATAAGCGAAATAATTTTAAGGCTGTTACAAAAAATCGATTTCAAATGTTGTTGAAATAATTATGACCGTACCTATACATTGTTCGTTATAAGCAAAACCGGCCAAGTGCGAGTCGGACTCGCGCACGAAGGGTTCCGTACCATTTTCTATGAAAACTGAACGCATCTATTACCTACAACTAGCCAAAATACAAAAACACTTTTCGGCAACAAAAAATAACTTTGTTTTTCATACAAATATATGAATAACAAAGTTATAATTTGCGGTTTCCAAAAATTGCTATATCTCATAGACTGCTGTCTGTACCACGTTCAAAATAATTTTCCTAGAAAGTTTATGTAGAGTTCTACTTTTGAGATTTTTTTCATATTTTCTAAACTTGCGGTTCAAAAGTTAGAGGGGGGGACACGCCTATTTTTCGGCTTTTGGAGCAATTATTTCCGAAAGTATTAACATAATCAAAAAATGATGTCAGTAAACCCCTATTCATTTTAAAATACCTATCCAACGACATATCACACGTTAGGGTTGAAATGAAAAAAAAAATCACGCCCCACTTTACGTTTAGGGGAGGCACCCTAATAAAACATTTTTTTCCACTTTTTATTTTTGCACTTTGTCGGCGTGGTTGATTTACATATTGGTACCAAATTTCAGCTTTCTAGCGCTAACAGTCTCTGAGATTATCCGCGGACGGACAGACGGACGGACGGACAGACAGACATGGCGAAACTATAAGGGTTCCTAGTCTACTACGGAACCCTAAAAACTAAAGAAAATAACTAACAGATGGAAATAAATTGATAGCAAAGACACAATGGTGCTATTTATAATGCAAAAATACAAAGAATTCCCCACCAATCGACTAATTAGTTAATCATAGAAATTGATACGTTGAAATTATGAATAGACTTCATCTTTACAATCCTTCTATTGTTTTAATTGAATAAAATTGTAATTAATAATTATTGCGACCTACAGTTGAATGATTACAAGACAATTTGTATTCAGTTATGGCCACAAAAGTCGTTAAAATTAGTACCTATTTTAACAAGACTTGTTATTGGTGATATTTTTTAAACTTTGGTTGAGCCACAATTGGCTCTTCTTTCGTAATCGGCTATACTATATAAGTTAGATAATTTGAATAACTTTACTATATTATTCAAAATATTTTGTCTTTCATTATAAGCGGCATCTTAAAACGTTAAACAACATACAATGTAAACAAAAATGTATTTTTATGTTCGTGAAACAGTTTTCTTTTTTAGGCTTTTTCTAACTTGCTATAAATTATTGAGCAGTAAATTTTCATAGTGTTCGTTGCAATACTAAGTAGATTTTTACTATCTAAAGCATTTATCTAAAAAGGAACAACAACTGCGTATCTTTGCGTGAATCTTAGTCTATAAATCATCGGCTAATTTGGTAATAGATAAAATCTCTTCAATTAGCTGTGTTTCTTTATTTTATTGCAACATTCGGTTTCTATTTACATTAAATAATTATAATAATTTAATTTGCATGTTTGATAATTATTTTTGCCCCAGTTTTCGTGGCCCTCCGCTGCCGTATTGCCGCGCTTATTCTGTCTATAAAGATATCGGTAAAACAGTCATTTTATCGATAATTTATAATGGCGGGAACCGACACGGTTGTATCAATACTTGCGGTTGCTATTGTGATAATTTATTTGTATTTTACGCAGATGTTTCAATATTGTAAGGAGTCTTAAAAATGGTATTATTTCCAGTAATAACAGTTTTTTCTGCCCTATTTATTATCTCGAGGTCCTAGCACTGTTAAGTATCTTTCGTTATTTCCCACATTTATGTACTTACTCAATTCTTGTAAGTAAACTTATTGGTGTCACGACTGAACGATACAGTCAACTTTTTTGAGGTACGCATCAACCCAGCTTAACCAATTTTATCATAATCTTTGAAATCGGACGTCTTCAAAAAAGTTCTCACGTTATTCAGCAATGATTTGTTCAGTCCAAACGGTTCACGATATCGTAAAGGCAAACATCTCATATCGCCATACATTGTGCTACATTGCAAGTTCAGTTTCGTCCACACGTCATTGTTACACGTTCCACACACACTAGTGACACAACCAATTTGTTGCACACGATAAAGTGGTAAAGTAAGAATCAGCTGTATCAACACAATCTAACCAGTAGTGATTTCAACTTTACAGTGACCGGACGAAGGTGGCGAAATTCGAAATATAATCTCAGTGACATTCCAATTCTCAAATTCGAATTTAACGGCCATCATAGTGCTGTGTTAGTGTCGATATGTTTTATTTAGAATTATTTTCTTTTTTGTAGGAAAATGCTGGAAATTAATAATATAAGTGGTGTACTATCGTCGTCCATGAAGTTATTTTGCGAATGATACTTTGTTTTACAAGTGCCGTGTTTTGTGTGGACGCTTGCTGTGCGATGCTGTGTTGCGAACGACTACGGACTTTATTGTGGCTACCTACGGTCTCTCGGTGAGTTTGTTTACATATTCTTCCTAGCAATTCAATAGACTCTGTTGGATTTACTATTTCAATTATTTCGAAGTATCTATTGAGTTGCTGCTATTTGACACAGACGTTTCTAAGTTGTAATATTTCCTACATTGTCACTTCAGGATATTTCCTCGACGCGCATAAAATAGCAACTTAAAAACGTTTGTGTTTCAATCTGTTTACACCAAGTAGGTACTTGTTTACTGCTCATGTTAATAAGAATTTTATGTTACAACGTACACATAAAATAAAATGCTATTTATGAAATTATTTGCGATGCGATGGTACTATTTTATTGCTTTTACGAACCGGAGGAATGTATGCGATAAGGCGCCATTATTTCATGATATTACGATATTTTTTATAATCGTTATAACTTTTGAGCTTAAATTGTAAGCAAGAAGTTTAAGTACCACACTATAAAATTAATTGTAACTTGGAGTTTACAATTTTTATATGAGATAAAACATAAAAATATTATATGTTTAAATTATTTTATAAGTGGCGAGAAACTAGTTAAAATAAATTAAAACACTAATATTAATAACACTTTTAATAAAAAGAGATTGTACGATAACATTTAATTTTATATTACGCTCGATGTCGATATCGATAGTTTTACACGTCATGCGATAAGCACGCTCTACATCAATGGATAGGTTACTTCTAATTTGGTGTTTATGACGGAAAATTATAGTTATTCCGCACACAATACGTCGTAAATGTGATAATTACTTCAAGAATATAATTTAATATTAACT
Source organism: Heliothis virescens (assembly GCA_002382865.2). Classification (NCBI taxonomy): domain Eukaryota; kingdom Metazoa; phylum Arthropoda; class Insecta; order Lepidoptera; family Noctuidae; genus Heliothis; species Heliothis virescens. The sequence continues at coordinate 4,132,914 of NWSH02000329.1, read as the reverse complement.
ACAATACCTCTTATCGCTTATCAAATCATCGATTAATTATGGTTTTTAGTCATTAATTAACTTATTGTAGAATGCGCAAATCTTTTAGAAATCTTTGCCATACCTATGAATCGCGATTTTTATGAATAAAATGCAAATGGTTCACAACACTTTGGAGCTGGCGTTTATATTAGAAACTATTTGTTGGCTACAATAAATTGTACGCTACAATTCGCTGGTTATAAATCAGTACAACTGACAGTTTATGAGTTACGCATACCTACATTTAGATAGTAAAACTAATCACAACTCGTACATAAAAATACGATTTTTTAATATACTTACAAAAAAAAATGCGTCGAAAAATAAAAAAATAAAAATATAATGTTGATTATTTAATTGTGTTTATTTTATCATAGTGTGCTTTTAAACTATGAAGCTTATTTAACACTGCAGATACAAAATGTTGCTAAAGAAAATCATTTAATATAAAAAAATAAAACAAGACCTAGAAATTAACGTCGAACATCACCCTTCGTTCAGACATTGACTGCGAACCAACTCCCGCCATAACCCGTTTTACAGTTTTATAATCTACAATTACAGATTGTAAAAATGTAAAATGGAATTCCTTAATGGCAAATGTTGTAAAAGGGGCTAACTCCCGTAATGAGTTGCGTGTAGGCAAAATTTGTATTTATTTCTCTATACCAAGAAACGACAGTAAAATTTTGCAATTATGTTATAGAACCTGACTGTACTTGTTGGTGCAGTTGATGTCAATAAAATGCAGGAGTCGTCGCTAAAGCTATACTTTAATTGTTTTATTCAGTAGCTTTGAGACTAAGTATGTTATAAGGTCCGTTTGATTGCCCTCATTGAGGATTCGTAACTGAATAAGGAAATCGCAGTCTAATTATATCCGCATATTTTGTTTTAATTGTAGAAATCTTTGTTCTGATTTCAATATTTGCTTGTTTTTCTATCAGCAGAAATGTGGGTGGTCCGTCAAAAATGTACGTTCACACGGCTGAAAACAAATAAAATTACATTTCACGAATACCACTTACCGTAAAAAAACTCCAGAAACTTTTCAAATAACCATTAAAATGCATATTTCCTTTAAAAATGCTGTCTTAAACACACAACTAGTCGATAAAAAGCCATAGATACAAAAAAGAATAGTAGGATCGTTTTCAATTACGTTACGCCGGCCGTAAACATTTCAAATTGTGCATCAGCCAATAGGAAGGGGCGCAGCAACTTTGCAGCACGATCTAATTCCTGTTGGGTGGTTTTTTTAACCACAAAACAGATTACCCGTATCCCCTATGCGTTAGAAATGTACATAGGGAAATGGCGGACAGTTTTTGTTGACTGCGGTAGGTCTATTACTAAATTGCAGTGCAATGTGTCGTGTGAAACTTTCTATTTATAGAATGCAGGATGGAATCGATTTTGATTGTAGACCCATATAAATATCAGACTACTTGTATCTATGTTAATAAGTCTATTTTTAAAGTTCCATTGAATTAAGATCTAAAACATGCCTACGTTTTAGTTAAGGCATCCCGAACAGACTGTGAGCCTAAACATTGATTGTAGTAGACAGACTTCCCTGATTTACTAATTAATGTATTAGTATTCTTCCACTGTTTCAATTAACAATTAGTTCAGACTATGCCTTTGATAGAAAGATCTGAAAATTCAGCATGTAAAATATTCACTTTAAGGTCCAAAATTAATTGCAAGACTCGAGTATCCGAAAAGTTGAGATTATGTGTCTTAAAATCATAGTTTCTTAATATTCTCTACAAATAATTTCAATATTCATATGCATATTTGATAATAAAGTCATTTGCCACTTCCGACCTTAAAGTCTGACCCCCCGACACGTGTATGCGTTCTTATCAGTAACTTTATAACATATTAATAATCTGACGTTTTTAATGCATGACCTTAGATAAACTGTCTTACTTAGTTAGGTTTCAGAACAATTTATGGAGTATATTTCCAATACTGTCTAGGCGTATTGATTATTAATTACTATTGATTAATTAGATGTTCTGTGTTTATGTGCCTAAATATAGGTCGGGTGCACTAAAAATCATTTTGAGACTCTAATTCCCAAAATAATAGATTTATAATATCGACAAAAAAGAAACTGTCTGCACCCTGTCATTATTATGCTGCCTGGAAGAAAAAGAAGAGAGAGTCTGCAAAGAGTAACTTGTGAGATGACGTCAGATAGGCAGGTACGGAATAAATTATGCTGCGTTTACCCCAAAAAATAGGGGAATGGTGATGATGATCACTTTAAACCCTATTTTTAACTAAGGAATAGGTATTTAGTTTTTACCTTTATATTAATATCTTTTTATCGATGTAAGCTAAGATAACCATTTAGTAAATAAAATATTAACTTCAAATAGACGATAAAATATAGAAATATTCGATATTTTCAAATTTCCATGTAAGATGTTCGGAACAGTTCAGAAAGTATTTAAATGATGACCAAGGAAATAGACATGACATGTCTACATATTTTAGATAATCAGACGGGTCTTACTCGCGATGAAATTGTAAAGGTTTTACGATACCTCTTTTCTCCCGACGTTTCGGCCGAATTGCATCGACCGTGGTCACGGACCCGTCTGATTATCTAAAATATGTGTACAAGTCGCGAAAGTTTAAAAATATTGATGATATGTCTATTTCCTTAATACATCTATATCCTCTTGCCACCCAACTAATGTCAAAGTTAATATGTATTCTGTTTATCTGTCTTCCTTCACGCGTTTTGTAATGATTATTATGAGTCATTTGGCATAAGATGTACAACACAACATGCGCCAGCGGCTTATTACATATTATTATAGTTACTTATACACGTTTATTAAGACATCATCCTGAAAATCTAAAAAATAGATTGCCACATGAGAAACATCTTATATTTTTAGCCGACTTCCCAAAAAGGAGGAGGTTCTCAATTCGACTTTTTTTTTAATGTTTGTTAATCCATATCTCTGGTAGTTGGCAAAATAAACACAGTCAACAGACCTGCAGACACAGACTTCTAGAGCCATGTGAAAAGTTTTATTTTATCCCTTTCAGTGTTTTTTTGTGAAGTCGGTTTTGTTTTTACTTTTAAGTAAGATTTAATTTATATTGTTTGAAAGAGTACATCCTGTAACCTCTGAAAATGGTTGAATTTCCTTTGAATTTTTACAAGTATTCTTTGTTTTTGTAATTTTTTTTGGGTTAGGTTTCAATACATTTTGTAAGCTAGCTTTGTGGTAAGTATCTCATAATTGTAGATGATAAAAAAAATGTAGAGTATATTGTAAAGTGTACACTGAAGTTAAGAATTTATTTTTTATTTATTACTCAATTGTTCAGGGCCTGTCGCCTTTAATAGCTTTTATTAATTAGCCACAATTTTATTATGTGACACTCAATTTATGTCTACCTATTTTTATACCAAAAGGGCAAAAGCTTGACGGTAGTTTCACAATTTAATTAGCTCTGAATTTACGCTATTAAAATTTTATTTTTGCGAAATGAGGTCATATATATGATATTATTTATGCACAATCAACACCATCCCTAGGTACTATCCCTATCCCTACTAATATTATAAATGCGAAAGTAACTCTGTCTGTCTGTTACGCTTTCACACCTAAACTAGTGGGGCGATTTTGATGAAATTTGGTACAGAGATAGAATAGACCAACTGAGGAACAACATAGGCTACTTTTTATCCGGGTAAGGGAAATAGTTCCCTCGAGATGCGGGCGAAGCCGCTGTCAGAAGCTAGTAAATTTAATAACTTTAACTGCTTGTAGTTCAAGGGGTATTAAATGACAGTAAAAACTAAGCATATGAACGGACGTGTATGATATTGAAAAAAAAAATGCAATCTTTTCAATTAATATTCCTTGATGATTCGCCGACAACCCTAACTGTACATAATTCGTATTAAAATGTATAGAACCATCTTATTCCGGTATCGACATCAGGTTACAAAGTTGCAACACTATCCGCCTCTCTTTCTCCTATAACAATTATCGCCGCAGTGCGAAAGTGACGCAGATAAAATTTTACGACTAGATCGTGCACAGCCGAGAGCTTAAACAATTTTCATTGCTTATTTTGCTGTGTGACTAATTTTATGCCAACAGCCAAGAAACATAGGTATTCCAAGAAATTCTGTATAACATATGAAGTTTTATGGGTTTTATGTTAGGTTTTTATGTTAATAAGTTTCATAAACGCCTGCGTTTGATAGCGGTGAAGTGTATGCAGTTGTGGATCTTCTAGTTCTAATATTATCTTCGTGTTATTAATGTGGATTTGATACTTCCTCCGTCGTCATCATTATTCTATCTATAGTTACATACACGTATAATCTTCCTTACGTGTTGCCTAGTCTATGATCTGGAATAAGAACTCTGCTAAGATGGTTACTCCATCTCGTTTTCTGAGCACTTTTGTAAGACTTATTTACCCAAGTTTAGCGACGACTTAAACGTAAGTTTTTTCTTCAAACAACTGGTTACTTTGAAAATGAACGTGAAAGCTAGCTTAGTTTTCAGAAAACTGACGGTTATCCCGTCCGTGAATATGGGCCTATAAAGTTAATGTACGGTGTAGATACCGCCAAATTTTCCACTCTTGTCATGTTCATCTATACTAGAGTTTGATGACTCTGCGGTATGGAAATCCTAAAAACAGGTTAGGTTAGACAGGGGTTACACAATCAGTCTGGCTTCAGTCCATTCCATCAGTCTGGTCCAGAATGTACCGTGTTTTGTCTGATCGGACCAGACTGATGGAATGGACTGTCGCCAGACGGATCGTGTAACCTCTCTCTTAGAGTCATACTAACCTACAAACAGGACCTTAACTACCAATATTGTGTTAAGCTAGGAAAAACAATATTAAAAGTATTACAGCATAAGAAACTAGAGATATTGGCAGTGTTTCAAAAACACGACGTTTACTTCCCCGCGTCCGCGAGAGTCTCAAGGTTTCTTAGCTAATTATGAATAGTAATCGCTCGTTAATCAACTAGTATTTCTTATACTAGTTTATTTCGCTAATTTTTACTGGCCATAGGCCTTTACCAAATCGGATCGAAAACTATGACCTGCACGCTTTTAGTATTTAGAAAGCGTCATCGTTTGTGAGAAACTATTCCATAGATAAGTTCCCACTAAAAAACAGGTGCATATAATTAATAATTCTGCCATATTTGTAACTATAGTTGCCATAGTTAGTAACTATAGTCAGTCACTTTTTAATTTTTTATTCTTACCTGAAATGTTTAGTCGAAATGGAAACTTAATATTCTCTCATTAGCTAAAATTTCAAAACTTCAATGTGACTTTAATAGACTTGAAACGCCCGACAATTATTTCTTTTTAACCACGAAAATCCGATATGTAACTATTGGAGGCTAAAGAAACTTAGGTCACAAAAGGCAAATGAAGAAAACCTTGGACGCGTTATAGTCACAAAAAAACTGACACTCCCTTCCGCTCCACCCACAGTTGGTGAGGTAATTTGTTGATTTCCAATCCATAAATAAAATACCAACCAAATGCGAATCCGACTCACGCAAGTCCCTACCAATATAGTATAAAAAAAATCACGTTCTTCGATTCAAAAATCTTTTCTATTCTAGTTTCAGTATTTGTTATAACCAAAGATCGGAATTTTGGGTGCTATTACTATCAAAAGTATGGATATGACCTAAAATTCCCGAGAATCATTATTTTACTATTATTTATGTATATTTTTTCCCGAGATTTAAATTCTCAGGAATTTATTTGAGATTTAGCTTAGGTGACAAACGGAAGAACAGACGGACAGCTAAGTCCTAGCTAGCTAGCAGCAAAGTTTTGGGTACAGAGCCCTAAAAAGGGCAAGTTTATAAAAAAAATTGTATTCCATCGCTTCCTTATAGTTATGATATCGAATAAGGTCTTCTTGCACATTAAATCCATGTAGTTACAAACAAACAATTTTATATTTGATTTTACGAGTTTACCATCAAATTCTAGTTTATGGTGTCTGACGTGAACCTTTTCAATCTCATTCTATACTTGGATAACTTTTCGGTTGGACAAAACAACATTCTTATAGTATAGAAGTTTCTATAAATTGATATGGTTTTAGTCAGTAAAGTCTGAGTCCCGGTTTCACGGGGTCTAGACAAAGCTCTAGACGGATAATGCCATAGAAATGTATTTAATTTTGACTATTTCTAAGGCATTTTCTGTCTGATTATCGAGAACTTATCGAGACCCTGTGAAACTGGTCGTGAATATTTAACTACGTACATTTCCCACCATCCATTATGCCTTTAAAATTAGTATTTATCTGATAACTATTTCAAATATCCTAACCTAACCAGAGGTGTCTCCCATCATGCCCGTTCTTTCATCCTATGCGAACTAGCTATTTCATGCACCGGACCGGGTCGGGTAAAAATAACCTATGTATATCTTTCACGATAAATAAGCTACCTAACACACTGAAAGAATTGTTTCTTATTGAACCGCTCCTGAGTATAATGCGCGCAAACAAACAAACTCTTCAGCTTTATAATATTAATACAGATACTGATAGTAAAAATTTCCTACGCGTTTTGTTACTAGTATTAGCACAGATAATATTACCGTGGTATTAGTGTCTAACCTGTTAATCATATTAAAATCTCATTAGCATCTGTACCCAGTTGTCACCCACATACTACAATGTAATTACAACCGTGTCTCATCAGTGTTAACCGGACAATTAAAAGTGTCCGGTTACCGACCATCTCATTTATCGGGTCCGGTCGAAGTGTCCGGACCAAACTCGTTCATTTGTGTCAAATTCATTGTTACACCGCGTTTGAGGTGCTGGAAGTGATTGGGAGAACTTTGTATTCTTTAATTATTTTGTTAAATGCTCATTTCAAATTATTATAATGGGCCAGTAGGTTCATTGTTATCGTTGCTTTATTCAGGGAAAATTAAAATGTTGTTTTTTTTATGATGACTTGAATCCTCAAACGCACTGGAAACAAAAACGTTCTGATAGAAATAGAAAGCTTGGTTCTAGACCAGCTGACTCAATTTAACTTTTTTACGTATGTTTTCCCAATAGTAAGCGAAAATATTCCGGCTGTCCGTTGTTCAGTTCTATATGTGACCATGACGAGAGATTTTAAAGCCATATCCATTCACTATACATCAGTGTGAAGTTTTCAAAAGGGTTTGTTACTACTGAATTGATTACACGGATTTAATTGATGTCGTTACGTGGTTGCAACCATAAACACTGTGATTGTTTTATTAATGTAATTTTTCTGTGGAGTTCATGTTTTGGGAAAACTCTTTAGTTCATTAACTAAGAAGTTTGCTTTTCAAGTCCATTACAGTCTGAAAATAAGCGCTTTTAGCTAAGATAACTAAAAGTTTGTTTTCATTTAAGATAGTTAGTAGGTCCAAATTGTCCCCACGACGTCTTTATCAAAACTAGAGGTACAATGCTAAACTTTAACCAGGAAAAAGGTTCAATTGTTAACTAACTACAACTTTAAGCAACAGTTGTTTGCAATCGTTTATGAACAAGTTTGTGTTGCGGTTTTGTCTGACCATCCTGTAGGTAAGGCGCGATAATTTAATTTATACCGTATCACAAGGGGATAAGGTTCAAAATTATTCGGTGGTGATTGTTGTGGAAAATTTTCCGTGCTTCGGGCAGCCCGTGGTAGAAAGTTAGGCAGGTTGTGACCACAGATAGACCGCATTTGGAAAACAATCAATGGTGTGGTAGACTTGGCGCAATTTTCGTATGCGGAGTTTTGAATGTGTCTTGATAAGTTTGTTTTAGTTTAATTGAGGAATTAAAAGTTATTGTAGATACAATTTTGGATGTAAAGGAAGAGGAACTCTAATGAACTACTAGTGAGATAACGTTTGATAGAGAAATATGGAAGAAGAAAATGCACTGCGCCGACTCAGAATGACAAATTGCTATAAGGGCGGGGGAATGATTATGAAGTTAGATACAATTTTACTAGAAGTCCGATTACTATACCATATTCGGTGACATTTTTGGTCAGCTGTGTCTTGAGTTTCTGTTTACGATTCTCAATCAATAGAGGTAGTATCTACAGCTTAGAGATAGAGCGTCGCTCGATTATAACACGGTCATATGAAATACTCCATAATATAGATGTGGCGGTTATCATACATGCCTCCTATATCATACGCTGCAGTACAAACTGTACAGCGTTACCAACCATATCGTTAACATTCGCCGTAAAAAATTAACAAGCACACATTTGCATTTAGTAGCAATATAGCCAGACGAAGCTGACCTACCCTATAAAAGGGTAATGTAATAAAAATCTCTAAAAATTTTAAAACGCACCCATAAAACTAAGACGATACAGGCTAGCCGGCAGCCAGGCAGTAAAACGGCGTAAGTCCGATACGCCGGATTCCAACGGTTCCTATCAAAAGTTTTATTGTCCTTCTCCTTTGTCCCGCTCACACGGAGGCAGTTAAAAAGAGATGACGCTAGCACAGTATTATCTTTTTCAGGAATTCATTGTCGTAGCAAGTTTTATGCTTCTTGTGAAGCATCGCATATTTTTATTGCGTCTTGTGGATTGAAAAGCTCCCTGCCTGGATATCTAGGTCTTTCGGTATATAGATTAGTTCATATCGTTCGGGTATAAGATGGTTTATCCACGTCAGTTTGGTTTGGCTTCAGATTTTACGCGTTTAATTTACAGTTTGTGTTATCTTTATATAACTTTTTTATGATAAAGACGTCCTGATAATATAAAAAAAAACTTTGTGCAATCAGTCAACACTGGTATGAGTTGCTATTTTTTCATCAAATTGGACTCACTATATAATTTTTAATCTCAAACATTTAAGTAATCATAGAAAAAGTAAAATAAAAATAATAGTGTTCACGACGCGGACGGCAAAAAAATAAGTTTGCAACATCATTTCCGCAACAGTCAAACCGCCTGCCATTTTAAAAATACGTTATAAAGTTAAAATTGAACAATATCTGAGATCGCTAACGTACAGGGTAATGAAAAATGCTGCAGTAGCTGAATTTACGTGCAATTCCTGAAAGCGTATTCTCGTAAATATATTCCTGGCTATAAAAATGGGAGTATTCGGTTATAAGGTTTTTACACCGAGCATCGTAACTTTACGCGAACCTATTATATTGGTTCCGTGTGTTTTTCCAGACCTGTTTAAGGAAACTCAGACAGAGAAACTATTTAACTTTGTGATTGATGTTAAAGCCAGATTGAAACGCTGTCTGTGTTTTTGGCTAAACTTTATATAAAATACCACTGTCTCGGATGTAGAATTTAGAAATGTGATATGATAAGAATTAAATTAGGGTGAAAACTCCTGCTCTTTGGCCGTAAATTCAAGATCAATTAGTCACACAAACTTAATTCCACAATGAACATGTATAACACACACATGTAATGTAAACATAAAACTTAACGCCAGCTTTTAGTCAAAATATGGGTGCTCAAACGGTCCACGTTTCAAGTTGAGGCACTTTAATTAAACTAAGGTGTACGTCATGAACATTAAATGTAGACGAAGGCAGCCATTGTAAATTCCACCAACGTTTCAGTTTCATGGCTTTAGTTAGAAAACGCCGTCGGACTTTTATGGGCAATTTCGGTTCAGACGTTTTGTTATATTACCAATGCTTTTAAGGTACTGCACCCCGCTCCGGTAAACATATGTGCAATTTTACGAGCCACTAGTTTATGGTAAATGTGTAGTTATGTCTGCGGCAGCGTTAACTCTTATGTATGAAATGTGCAATTTATCTTGTCTTGACAGATGCGCCTATTGAAAATTTTACGTTTGTTTCTATTTTACCTCCTACTGTCCGACGTTCGGATTTTACGTCTTCTCCGCGCGAAGTGACGGCGCGTTATTATGGTTTCGTTCAAATTTCGAACGCCATTTTGTATTTATGTTTTTATCTGTTAACCGCAGAACTTGAAAGTAAAAGAATATTTTTTGAATTTAGAATACTGCGTGTGTGATGAACATCTATAAAAAGTATTTATTATTTTTGTAAAAATAAATAAAACGACCAATATAGGAGGGTGTATCGAAGTCCTTTACGACATTCTCATCAACCATTTATAAACTTGATCATTTTTGCATCAAATAAAACACGTTCTATCGCCACCAATTACTATAGTAAAAGTACACATTGAAGCGAATTCGTATGACGAAGTTATACGTCATAAATACAAGTTTACGAGTGCCTCAGATAATGTCCTATAAAGTCCACGTATTGTGGCAACTGCTAAAGTCGAAGTTAGTCTAACAATTAACGAATGCCAGCTATTGAGTTATATGAAGCAATTATATGACCGAACAATCGAACCTAGCGTTTCATTCGTTCATTATGTTGGCAATAAATCCTGTAAGATAGAAACTGTTGATTCCGTGGTTATGCCCTTTTGATGGACAGTTGCTGTATCGATGGCTTTTTGTATCGTAAAGTTTAATAACTTTGGTTTTTAAGGTTTGCTGTGAACATAACGTACTAGCTTTTGCCGTGGAGTTGCTCGGGTTTTTTAGAAAGATTTGGCTTCTAACAAAAGTTAAGTCGCAATATGACTCGATTCAGTAACAAACGGTTTTCTAAAAAGTCGCACGTTCAAAGATTTGTTTCAACGTGCCAATCTCAGAAACTAAAGGACCGATTTGAAAAATTCATTTAAATAGCCCGTTTACGGAGTAATATATCTTCTTCTCTTATATATAAAAATGAATTGCTGTTCGTTAGTCCTGCTAAAACTCGAGAACTGCTGGACCGATCGGGCTTATTTTGGTTTTAAAGTGTTTGTACAGATCGAGGGAAGGTTTAAACGATGAGAAAACATAGGATAATTAAATAAAAAAAGTTAAGTAATACGAAGTTTACCTGGTCAACTAGTGTATGTATAAAAATTCTTAATTCTACCAGGTTTCATAGCTGTGTCAGGGATCTATTATTTCATCCTTCGTGATCATATTCAAACTAACGGTACTCTTAAAAGTACCGAAATAATTTCAAAAAGTGCCACGTAGGAGATGATTGCAAATATTTGATCACGTAAGAGATGATCGCAGGATGCTTGAACAATGTTTGTATCGTCCAAAGTCCAATTTACTATAATTTACTACTTTTCTCACTTCCTCAATGAATTATTTTGGAAATAATCAAACCCCATTCATTAATCCCCCTTAATCTGTATGTGAAAGATATGTTTCTTTTAATGAAGGATAAAATTACGCAGAATATCACTGCAAGATGATGTATAGCCCAATTTACTTTTCCCCCTTCCTCGAACATTATATTCGATAATAGGCATGACGACTAAAAAAATCTAATTAGTCCGTGTTTTAGATATTAAAAAAATATTGCATGCGTATTTTTTAGTTTTTCATCTTAACAAATAATTACGAAGCTATAGACCGTGGAAATTGCGCGTGACGTCACGCCTACGTACGATTTTGACGCAGGCGTGACGTCAGGACCCCCCACTCCCGAATTTTAATACTCATTATCTTTGTTATTTTTGATAGATTTAAAAAAAAAATACGTGTCCAATATTTTGCGATAATCTAAATTACGGACTAAATGGATTTGCTTAGTTTTTACCCTGTCGTCATGCCTATTACCTCTGTCAACTTAATGTCAAAAAGCTGAAGTGTTCGTTTGTTTGAAAGCGCTATCACCCACTAATCGCTAGAAACCGTTGGTCCGATGAAAGTTATCTCAGTATTGGTTTGCTTATTTATCGAGGAAGAATATAGTCTCTTCCCACCAGATATTACAACAGTTTGCAAAATCCTCCCCTTTCCCTCTATATTTAACAACTCTTCAACAACCGCGTTTCTTCATATTTTCATCACCAGTCTTTTTATCGTCCCACTGCAGGGTACAGACCTCTTCTCACAGAGAGAAGGATTGAATCCTGCATTGCTAATTTCAGACTTCCTCCTCCTCCTCCTCCTGGTTTCCTCAAGATTTTTTCCTCCGCCTTTAATCAGCCAATGGTGTCCAAGATATACTTAGAAAGTACATACCTTAGAAAACTTGCATTGGTACTTGCCTGGCCTGGAATCGAACCACACTCATACTTGAGATTTTGGTGCTTCACTAGGCCACCAAGACATTCACAGTTTATCGTCACATAACTCGAGGCAGCGCAGACCATGTCACGCCAATAGTCGTAAAGTGGCAGGTTATGCTCGTGACGTCACTGGTGCCGTCGGATGCCACATTTGGGTATGTCCGATTAATTAAACTTGCAGTCATAACATTGTTTTTAGTTAAATTTCATGAATTTTATAATATGAGGTCAAAATTTTTGGTATTTATTGAGATGTTAAAGAAGTTGTTTGTAATTGGTACTTATCTATTATTTTTTTAAATGAAAATCATAATTTTATTTGAATGTTATATTATTTTTTTAACGTATTGATAAGACTAAGCACTTCATTTATCAATCATTACCACTTAAGTCATCATTCATCAACCAAAAGTATGTTGTGTGATTTTGTTACTTAGTGCGAGAAGGTAAAATAAACATGGCCATTTATTCAAAAACCTAATATGTATAAATAATAATAATAGCGTCCTAGCCGATTATCGGCCACGGCGGCTGTTCTCATATAAGGAGATCAGCCAGCTATAAGCCACCATATCTATAAACCTTCTTCTTTCTAAACTAGCGGGTATAGGAATACGCGGCACTGCTTTGAACTGGTTCACTAGTTATCTGTCAAATCGTCAGCAACTGGTCAAGGTGGGAGATGAAAGCAGTGACTTATTGCCAATCAGTTTTGGCGTTCCTCAGGGAAGTACTCTTGGCCCGACCCTATTCGCCTTTTATATGAATGACGTACTAAATGCCCCGATACCTAACGCTGAAATTATTTCATATGCAGATGATACAGCTATAGTATTCCACGACAAAACTTGGGACAAAGTGTATCAACTTGCCGAGAAAAGCCTTACTACTGTAGCTGATATTCTAGACAGAAACCTTCTCACTCTTAATGTAAAAAAGACCAAATATGTAGCCTTCTCGAAGACATCAGCTGCCGGTCCTCCACAAAACTTAAAACTTAAATTCCACACCTGTAACAATTTTCCGCCTCTAGATTGCAACTGTTCAATACTAGACCGAAGCTCCACACTTAGATACTTGGGCATCACCATAGATGAAAATTTATCTTTTAAGGCACATATTAACATGCTTTCGGGTCGCATTAGAAAACTCATATA
>NWSH02000329.1:4094494-4115718 GCA_002382865.2 Heliothis virescens | reverse complement strand
GAGAGATCAGGCGCAGGACCGACATTAACGTGCTCTCCGATGCACGGGTGTATCAATCACCAACTTCCAACTCCGGGCTGCTTTGTGAAAGTTTCTAAAACCCACAAAGCGATTTCGGCCCGTCCCGGGAATCGAACCCGGGACCTCGTGCACAGCAGTCGGCTATGCAACCACTAGACCAACGAGGCAGGCAATATGTATAAAACACAAGTACTCATAGGTACGAGTACCTCACTACTATTTCACTTAAAATTGTAATAAATGAGTCACTTTAAAGTTATCCACTTAATTGATTGAAAGTTTCAAACTTATCCAACACCTAAGTGGCGAAGAACTAATACCATTTTAAAAGGAACTGATAAGTTAGTGTCCATGGGAAGCGAAGGAGACACTTAAAAACGTACCATATAGAAACTTTATACAAAAGGACAGTTCCACATAGTCCAGGTAAATCCTAAAACACAGATTCACGTCTACAGAGGTTCTAGACCTTGATTGACAGCTGCGGGATTGTTCGAAAGAGTTACCGTGTTCCTGGTACACAAAGGGCTCAAGAAGGAACATGGTGGGTTTTAATCAGTAAGAGTCTGACACTACCTCATGCAGTACTCACATCAGGAGCGGTCATTTGATCATTTCCTACCAAAGGTTGACATTTCGTTGTTTTTTCTTTTGTACTTATGTCATCCGACCGATTGAAAAATTGCACAACGAATGTCTGTGGCCCAGACTCCATCAAAGCGAGAAGTTATTAAACAACCAATAGAATTGCTCCACACGGGAAAACTATTGAATGGACGAAGACAAGATGTTTGAAGAGCGACATTTCATTGGTGGTTTTATAACCACTCCGCTCTGCTCCACTATGGAGTCTGTGCCAGTGTGCTTACTGAAGCTGGCCTTCTGTCAATCCAGTGACAACCTCCTCAAGCGATACCCCATCAAAGAAGAACCGGGTAACAAAAACCGGCAATAAATCGCACGGCATAACAAACTAACCCCATTTCACTGACTGGATAACCAATTAAAACTTATTAATTACCCCGCCACCCGTGATCGTAAACTTGCATTTACTGCACAACTGAACTGCGTAATAAAAGAAGTTTTCCTTTTAAAACCTTTAAAAACCAGCCTCGTTTCTGAATTCGATGGCAGTAAAGAGAGCTGACTTTACGACCCGAGTGTACGGCGCGCGTGACTTTTTAGCTAATAACATAGTTTGATTAGTTCGCGAAATTGAACGTATTGGTGTTCTTAGTAATGTGGGGTTTATGTTTGGTTGTAAGGATTGATCGGCTTGAAGTTGTTTAGAGAAAGGATACATTGCTAGGAAGCAATCAGCGAGAATCAGGAATGTTTGTGTTGGAAATCAGGCATCCTTTGTGAAGTTAGTGATAGTTTTTTTATGGTTTTTGTGATGAATATCATAATTTTTGGTTCCATGTTCAATTTAATCGTCTATTGACTTTCGGTGGATGACATCACATTTGAAGAGGTTCATATCAAAAAAAATATATCTATCTCTAATAAGCGAATCCTCAGATGATTACTTAAATCCACAGTAAATAATATTATTATGGGCATTTCATTATCAGGATTAAATAGGTATACGCATAACCACTGCTTTAGCAAAAATACGTTCCAGATATCTACCAAAAATCAGGGCTGCGTATATTTATAGAGACATTTTTTTCAAAGCCCCACAACATTTTACACTCTGTGGCCATAACATCAATAGACCTGGCTAGTTATTGGCACTACAGTGTAAATTGCCGCTGAAGTAAGAGTAAGGGCCATTTCAGTGTAGTTCAGTTGAGCTGTAAAACTGGCCAGTGTCTGTTTATTAGGGTCAAAGTCATTGTACACTATTCTGCACTTGGGACTAGGGTTGTGGCTTTTTTCTTTCGAGAAAAAAATAACTTTTTTTTTCTTCAATTCGCGGCTTGCAAGATATCTGAAGAACACTTTAATGCGTTTTAATTCGTTATGAAGGCCTTAAAGTTAAATCTATCACTATTTTTGGGGGTTCCTTACTGAAACGGTGGAAAGGAAACCCAATTACTGAGACTGTCGTTCGTCCAGGCTTTCTCATGTACAGCGTTTATTTAATTTTTAATTTCGAAGCTATTAATTAAATTATTTACAAACAGATCGTGTATTTTTCTTACCGCTATAGGTATGTAAAAACAAATACTTATTAGAATAAAAAAAAATTAAGAGGACTTAAACAAAAAAAAATCTTTTGCCGATTTTTGCTCGGATAGCGCTATGGGACATGTTCGTGAGCGAGTCAACTTTCGCACTTATCTGGTTCTTCACATCGTAGTACATAACCATATTTACAAGCTTATTTATTACATACGAAGGCAAGTAATTCCACCCACGATCTGAATCTCCCTAATTCCCTTAGTTCCCAGTTCGGAGAAGGGGCCCCATTAAATTTTATGGATCAGCAGATTGCTGGGCCCCGCGATAGGCGTCACTTTGTTGGGCGTTGATGCTTTTGATAATATACTGGGTATACAAAATGGACCTCTTTCGTCGCTATGTACATACATAATCGAATAGTATGTACGCTACGTACTCTGGAATGAAAGCAGGTCTTAGGCAATATTGAGCAAATCTTTATTGAATGAATCCAGTGTTTCAAATTTGGTACAGAAGCCAGAAAGATTACAAAGCGTAAGCGTAATCCTTTAACCAAAGAAATGTACTACTAAAAAAATCAATAACAACATAGATGAAAGAAGATACCATGGCAGTTTCCCAATCATTACGAAGCAAGATTATTGATTGCAAATTTTTTTTTACCTCAAGATAAATAATCACTCAATATATCTATAAAAAAAACAGCAAAAGCAATCATAATTAGACATAATTACTTTATAAATATTAATATACTACACACAAACATTTTTCATCAAAGCAAATCCGTTGCATACATCTCAATTACCGTCCAAACGAGTGTTAAAACGTTTTTTATTTGACGTCAACGATGCCCAAGCGCACCCGAGCTTACGATGATTAATGGCTGAGGAAACATTATCCACACATTATAAATAAGATTTTGCGCTAATTTAAAATCACTTACCCCAGTAAAAAGATGAATTATCTCCCATCTTTTTGCTCCATTTACATTTTGATTCCTTTGCAATTTGTGTCAAGATTTTTTTTAAACTGGGATGCAAGACCAAGTATTTTAGGTCATTATATGAAAGAGGCTCTTCATCTCTCACTATAGGTATCTGTCTTAACTATTATCTTAACCTGTAAACTAGTGTAATTTAACAGGTGTTTACCGGCTAATATGAATATAACTCACATTAGAACTAACTGCTGTGCTAGCCGTACTAGTTTATTTGTATGCATTAACCTGAATTATAATTTTGCACCGTTTAAGCTTCACTTGCTTTAAAACTGGTAGGTTTAAACACTTAATTTTTAGGGCTCAGTAACCAATAGGTGAAAACGGTACTCTGATTAATGCCAAAGCGTAGAGCAACCTTACCTAAGCCCTCACTATACAAGAGGCTGGAAGCTTTGCCACGTTAAATGGCAATGCGAAAAAGCATTAATTAAACATTGTAATTGAACGAGGCAACAGTTAAACATTCCTTTTAATGATTTTTCTAAGCGGCTGATTCCCACGACCAAAAATCTTGGACAATAGATAAATAAGCATTGCATCCAACGTGACAAGACACGCTCCCAGTCGACAACGATGGGGAAGACTTTTGCAAGTTTTTAGTTTTTTTAAGTATCTTTGGTAATGATTCTTAATAGATATTCAAAATATTTCCTCCACCCAACAGACGCTTGTTACTAAAATACGTAATAATAAATTAATGCCCAATTTAATTCAACTATACGGGACCCGCGCACTGCGATTACGCCTCGCCCTTCGCCAGTTTTTTTTCCGTACGTGTCAATTGTAACCCGAGTAGCTTGGTAAAATGAATGAGGTTCCAACATGCAACATATCAACTGTCAAGATCTCACCTATACTTTGACGCAGTTTAAGCCATTCAGATCTTGAGAGCCACTTGAAATATACTTGAATCTGCTTAATAATGGCTGGTGTAAATTGTTCTAGGATAGGGCAATGACCTCTTCTGTTTAAATTCTAGTTGTTGACATATTATTTGTTTATTTTTTGTTATTAAAAAAAAGCATCGTTATGAGTATTTTATACATAGGTACTTGGCTCCAATTCTACAGTCGACTCATAAAACTGCGGGCTAAAGTTTGTGAAAGTTTAAAGGTTAAAATTTATCAACAATTACAAAACATTTTATGAAGAATTACGAACTTACGTCCTTATTCCAAAAACATATATTTTTTACACACGTTCAAATTAATACTTCCACAATCCACATATCAATTACAGTCAGCAAGCAATCATTCTTAACCCATCAACTTCCACAAAAAAGACAAGTAACCATATTGGTTTGTGAAACCTGTAACTTAAAGTAAAGTCCTATCCATCAAGCTACCCCACTTCAACCGTCCGTACATCTTCAGACTCCAAGCACAGTATTTCATATTACCCGACCCAATAGAAAGGAGGTATATGTGTTTACACGACACATATGGGTCTGTAGTCTGCCAGGACTGTGAAGGCTATAAACCGATGGAATTGACGTCTGGCCTGTTTTGTTACGAATCAATACGTGAACAACAGCCTTCAGTTGTAATGGAAGATTAAGACAGAAGGTCCAGAATTGTTGATTTTGATGTGTGACTTGAAGGACAAATAAAGTGATAGTTTTGATAGTGAATTAATGCGCAGAGTTTGAGGTAATTTCAAGTATATAAATATTATAATTATAAAATAGATTAGTTATTTTTAAATAATTTTAACCAACGAATTATACTAACGAGCCCAAATGTCATAAATAGTTATCTTATTTAGATTTTCCATAATCTATCTTAAATTTTATATTTTAAATAGTCGACTAATAATAATTTGGGGAATAACAAATTATAACTGTCCATGTATTGGGTAAAGCGAGAATTTTATGATGAAAAGTAAAATGCTGTATCTTAACTTTGACCTAAGCAAACTTGAGAACAGACAGATTTTTTGGGTTCCTATATTTTGCAAGAACTGGACCTGCTGTAATTTTCCTGTTTACTTAACTCAAGCACTTCAGTGTTTTTTTACACCATACAAAGTTACCTTACTTAGGTCGTAAAGACCTTTACTTGCAGTCCTAGTTAAATTGCTGGTTTTATTAGTTCACTATAGTAACACGGTATATGCTCAGGTTACCTGTGTCCGAAAGGTTTTTATTAAAGAGCACAAGTTTTTCTTTTATTATTGGTATTTTATTTAAATGATATAATAAAATATAATTAATGGTTTTTTTATTAGTTCTGTAAGGCGAACCTCATCTCATACAAAAATATGTAAGTGAGCATGTATGACGTAGTAATTGAGTCAAAAAATCGATTCGAACTAAAATTGTCCCGATTATTTGGGTAAATATTTTATTTTCCTTTCATTAAAGAATAGTTAAAATATAGGTATACGAGGTCCAATGGAGATCCTCCACCTTTTTGGAAGGTCGGTTAAAAACTGTGCAAGCATTGCATCATTGGTTACTATGACACAACCTACTCCATTTTTTTTTCAAAACGGAGCCTGGTCATAAAATATACAATACTATACCACCAGTGACAATACAAAAACCGGCAAAAGGACATACACCAAGGCTACAACACCCTTATCTACCGATTGCACAATCTGATTCAGTTTTCTTTACGATACATCGATACTTCGGAAGCTACAATTTATTACGATAATCGAATGCTCGCAAACAATCGAGCCCACCTCTTTCAACCCTATAATGAGCGCGTTACCTCAAGCTCAAACGTTATTTATAGCGGTATATAATTTTGTCCCGGAGTCTGCTAACGAGCAAGTTCGGAAGCAGGTGGTTGTATGTACCTAACTGTTGAAACTGCTTTCAATTACCTTGCAATTATGTTGTTATAATACACTGTCGGTGTTAATAAAAAATATGGCATAATACGTGCATATATCGTGAAAAAAAAATCATACATATTTTTTTCGCGAACTTGATAAATGTATAATTGATACTTTATAATAGCTGTTTCCACAGTTTCACTCGCGACCAGTTTCTCTCGACAAAATATAGCTCATTTTATCGGGTATTGTCTAACTTCCCAACAGTGAAATATTTTTTCGAATAGTTTCAGTAGTGTAGCCTTTAGGGTCCAAACAAAAAAACCGTTTATTGTTAAAATAGATACATGTAAAAATGGCAAACACATCTATTCTCAGGGTGTACTAATTAATTATCAAACTGTAAGTGTCTATTTTTCTTCGTCATATCAAGAAACAAAAAAATTACAGCTACAAAAATACCAAAGCCATAACTGCGTATGTCAAAATCGATTTCTAACAATAAAACAAACATACATACAACGGAAACGCAACCAGGGCAAGCCATTTCAAATTGTTGGTTGTTTTGAAACATTGTAACTCAAACGTCTCGGAGCAGATTTGTTAATCCTTGTTTATGGTAAGGAGCCAAGTTGACGTGTCAACCGCGCCGCATTCTAGGGTTAACGTTCTATGTTGATATGGAAGAAATGTTGGTGACTAGTGTTGTTTTTGACGTAGTTTGTTTCTAGTACTTGGGTATGGACCAAGTGGTAAAACGGGACCCTATTACTAATACTTCGTTATCCGCCCGTCTGTTACCTACTACAGCCTATACCTATCTCAAGAACCTTTGAAATGATCACATATGATTTATTATTGTTGCCGGTATAACAAGAAATACTGAAATCTAGAACACATATTTTAAGGGCCAATATGATTTTTTATAAAAATGATACGGAAACCTTCGCGCGCGTATGAATGTCACGAGGTTGTTTGAAAGTGTTCATAGAAAAAGTTTGAGGAATGTGTGTTTATTATTGTAAGGTGTAATTTAAAAAGATTTCAGTTACAAACAATATAAATATTATTTGTAAACATTGAAGATATTGTTGATATTGTGCAGAAACGATAAAAATAGATATTCAGTGAAAATAAGAAAATTCGCACATGAAAAAGTGTTTCAGTCCAAAGACTTTAAAAAAAGCGACAGTGATAGCACAAGATTTAATGGCCGCCAAAAATACACTGGCGTTTAAACATTCCTTCATGATTCATGACACTGCGCCACAAAGTATTGCCATAATTAAATATCTTATTAATACCTTGCCACACTTTCAAAAAATACACAAGTCGCTTACATGAGAACAATAATAGCAAAGAATTAATATAAAAAACCGGCCAAGTGCGAGTTGGACTCGCGCACGAAGGGTTCCGTAACATTATCTATTACCTACAACTAGCCAAAATACAATCATTTTTCGGCAGCAAAAAATAACTTTGTTTTTCATACAAATATATGAATAACAAAGTTATAATTTGCGGTCTCACACGTTTATTGTATGGGGACCCCCCTTAATTAACTTTTTTTAATCTTTAGTTTATATTTGTTATTGTAGACAGCGGCAACGGAAATACATCATTTGTGAAAATTTCAGCTTTCTAGCTATCAGGATTTATGAGATACAGCCTGGAGTCAGACAGACAGACGGACGGAATTTTAGTATAATATCAGTAGGAATTTTAGTATAGAACTGTACTCCTTCATAAGTAGCATTTTTCAATTTTAACAAATTAAACATGGATCTCCAAATAGCATTCCAAAAAAGAAAGTGATCACAATGATATATTTGGCAAAGGAACAGAATCTGCCATACCACATTTAATGCATAGAAATCCGTATGACGACAGTTTATGTAATATATAAACTATATACAAGTATATAATAATATCTTCCACGTGTAACACAATTACTAGTTGCAGCTAGGCACTATATATAAGTATATATATTTAATTTATTGCATTATGTATGTGTGTATAGACGCGACACGATCGTCGCACGCGCATACAATGTTGCTACCTTGACCGATAGACCGGCGGGTGAATCAGAAATAGATGATCGGATGTTGACGGAAATGAATGTCAATGTAAAATTTATATTATATTGAGCAAAATATTATTGAGTACTTATGTTAATATGATTTAGTAGGATTAACAGTATAAATCTTGATCAATTTTATTTTTGAAATCTTTATCAATTCTACTAGATTCTGCCAGCGGCTTCGCCCGCATCAAAGTTAAAATCCTGTTTTTTTCGTTCCCGTGGAAATTTCGTGAAATCCTGTCTTATCTCGCGTGACAGTCTTAAGATGAACCTCTGTGCAAAATTTCAGCTTTAACTGTATATTTATATGTATAGCTTTTCTATGGCACTATCTGTCATATAGCTATTTAGAACCTGTGAAACTGGTCGTCAGACTCATACTGACTAAAACCCACCAAGTTCCTTCTGGAGCCATATGTGTGGAAGGGCTGCGGTTACTCTTCCGAACAATCCCGCAGCCCGCAGGCTTCACAGATATTTAATTCTTAGATTTTTAAATGGGATGGCATAAGGCTTTGTGAAAAATAAAACAATAATGTAGCGACGTGTATTTAATATTGTATTATCTAAGATTATTTGAACAACTTATCATTTCATTAAATCCATATTCATATAGAATGTATGATATGCTAGAACAAATTACAGTTACATTGTTCATTATGATTAATTAACAATATCTCTCTGTTGGCATGAGACAAGACTAGACATAGGAATCTTATGTCATCTTAGCTAGACACCTGTTTCTACTGAAATCTAAACACAGAGGTACTTTTAGTTTTATTTATACTTTTATCGTATCCGAGGATATCACAGATGTATGTTTTATAATTTCTTTACTACATTATAAAAAAGAAGTGTTTTAAGTAAAACTAAGTATTCTAAAAAGTGTTTTTTTACAATATTACTAAGCACTCAAGAAAGTCCGCCTGATCGTCGACTGAGATCATGCCCAAGAGGCTGGCAGCATTGCATCCCTGGAAATAGAACGAGTTAAATTAGTTCACATGTTGATATATCCAAAATTTTTATGTCAAAACTATAAAGATACCAGTGTTCCTAAAATTCCTTTAGCTAGATTTAAATCCCATAAATTTTACTGTCTCAAAAAATACACTTATTACACCTCAACTTTCAAGTGCAATAGTACTACCATACTTCTTTTATTTGACGGACTGTCCTTGGTATTGTAACCGCAGTTCGTGACCGAATGCCTCGTGTTTGCATATGCGTGCAACCTTAAACCGTAGTAAGTACAAGTTTTAGGAATTATGTTTTCTTTCCTGTAATTCACACTTTAGTTGCAAATTGTAATTGAATAATTTTGTTGTGAATGGTGAAAAAAACTCGCGAGTTTTTTTTTATTATTAACCCTGTAGTAANCTCACACGTTTATTGTATGGGGACCCCCCTTAATTAACTTTTTTTAATCTTTAGTTTATATTTGTTATTGTAGACAGCGGCAACGGAAATACATCATTTGTGAAAATTTCAGCTTTCTAGCTATCAGGATTTATGAGATACAGCCTGGAGTCAGACAGACAGACGGACGGAATTTTAGTATAATATCAGTAGGAATTTTAGTATAGAACTGTACTCCTTCATAAGTAGCATTTTTCAATTTTAACAAATTAAACATGGATCTCCAAATAGCATTCCAAAAAAGAAAGTGATCACAATGATATATTTGGCAAAGGAACAGAATCTGCCATACCACATTTAATGCATAGAAATCCGTATGACGACAGTTTATGTAATATATAAACTATATACAAGTATATAATAATATCTTCCACGTGTAACACAATTACTAGTTGCAGCTAGGCACTATATATAAGTATATATATTTAATTTATTGCATTATGTATGTGTGTATAGACGCGACACGATCGTCGCACGCGCATACAATGTTGCTACCTTGACCGATAGACCGGCGGGTGAATCAGAAATAGATGATCGGATGTTGACGGAAATGAATGTCAATGTAAAATTTATATTATATTGAGCAAAATATTATTGAGTACTTATGTTAATATGATTTAGTAGGATTAACAGTATAAATCTTGATCAATTTTATTTTTGAAATCTTTATCAATTCTACTAGATTCTGCCAGCGGCTTCGCCCGCATCAAAGTTAAAATCCTGTTTTTTTCGTTCCCGTGGAAATTTCGTGAAATCCTGTCTTATCTCGCGTGACAGTCTTAAGATGAACCTCTGTGCAAAATTTCAGCTTTAACTGTATATTTATATGTATAGCTTTTCTATGGCACTATCTGTCATATAGCTATTTAGAACCTGTGAAACTGGTCGTCAGACTCATACTGACTAAAACCCACCAAGTTCCTTCTGGAGCCATATGTGTGGAAGGGCTGCGGTTACTCTTCCGAACAATCCCGCAGCCCGCAGGCTTCACAGATATTTAATTCTTAGATTTTTAAATGGGATGGCATAAGGCTTTGTGAAAAATAAAACAATAATGTAGCGACGTGTATTTAATATTGTATTATCTAAGATTATTTGAACAACTTATCATTTCATTAAATCCATATTCATATAGAATGTATGATATGCTAGAACAAATTACAGTTACATTGTTCATTATGATTAATTAACAATATCTCTCTGTTGGCATGAGACAAGACTAGACATAGGAATCTTATGTCATCTTAGCTAGACACCTGTTTCTACTGAAATCTAAACACAGAGGTACTTTTAGTTTTATTTATACTTTTATCGTATCCGAGGATATCACAGATGTATGTTTTATAATTTCTTTACTACATTATAAAAAAGAAGTGTTTTAAGTAAAACTAAGTATTCTAAAAAGTGTTTTTTTACAATATTACTAAGCACTCAAGAAAGTCCGCCTGATCGTCGACTGAGATCATGCCCAAGAGGCTGGCAGCATTGCATCCCTGGAAATAGAACGAGTTAAATTAGTTCACATGTTGATATATCCAAAATTTTTATGTCAAAACTATAAAGATACCAGTGTTCCTAAAATTCCTTTAGCTAGATTTAAATCCCATAAATTTTACTGTCTCAAAAAATACACTTATTACACCTCAACTTTCAAGTGCAATAGTACTACCATACTTCTTTTATTTGACGGACTGTCCTTGGTATTGTAACCGCAGTTCGTGACCGAATGCCTCGTGTTTGCATATGCGTGCAACCTTAAACCGTAGTAAGTACAAGTTTTAGGAATTATGTTTTCTTTCCTGTAATTCACACTTTAGTTGCAAATTGTAATTGAATAATTTTGTTGTGAATGGTGAAAAAAACTCGCGAGTTTTTTTTTATTATTAACCCTGTAGTAAAAGCCCTTAAGATAGGATGATATTTGATGTCATGTTCGAATTATTTTTAACCGTTCTGCTTTAGATTTTTTAGAAGAAAATTGATCATATTCTATAGATCATATATAGATATAGATCAGAATCTCTAGACATCGGCCCACATTATAGGGCTTATAGGGTATAAATGTTATGTAGAGGTTCTAAAAATCAATTCAGACCTACATTCCATCTTTAACAACCATCCAATCCGTGCTCTAACAAACCTAATTAAAGTACATTCTTTACTGAACACAACGCCGCATTCAGTCCAGAATAACCATATTTAAATGATACTATAAAAATTGCAATTTACTCACATAGGCCGACGCAACATTGTAACTGATATAAATATAATTATATGAGTTTTTTAAACCTAGGTCATCACCGCGCTTGGTTTTACGAGTTTACTGCGAATGATCTTAAAATTGGACTTGTCCTATTTGAGAAATAAAATTGTGGTCGCCCTTTTTTAGTATTAAATTTTTTAATTGTGTGCTCTGCCTTGCGTAATTCTGAGTTGTGGTTGTGTGGGTGTAATTGTATTTCTTTTATGGTGTTTGTGTGCTCAGGAATGAAGGTTGTGGGCTTAAATCACCTTCGGGATGAGAAATTAGGTGTGATTACTATAGTTGTATCATCGTCATATGTTTTAAATTGAAGTCTCACATATAAAATGTCAGTAAAAGTAAATCCTATGAGGTTGTTACAAGTGCCGCCAAGTGCAGTTGACAGCTATCACTTTTCCAAGGATGACTGTCTTATTTGTACTGATTTACAGCAACTGTCAACTGTACAAAAAAACCGGCCAAGTGCGAGTCGGACTCGCACACGAAGGGTTCCGTTCCAATATCTATGAAAAATAAACGTACTTATTACCTACAATTAGCCAAAACACAAATATATGAATAACAAAGTTATAATTTGCGGTTACTGAAAAAGAGCTATATCTCAAAAACCACTAACTGTATCTTGTTCAAACCAATTTTGGTTAGTAGTTTTTATTGAGATCTATAACATATATTTTTTTCAGATTTTTCACTTTGGTGTTTAGAATACAGGGGGGGGACACACATTTGGCACTTTGGGAATGTCTTACTCTAAAATGATTGACTTTAGGAAAATGGTTTTAGAAACTCAATCTCATTTTAAAACCTCATCTACTAGACACCCCACAAGTATAGGTTAGATGAAAAAAATGATTTTAGTTCAGTTCCATGTATGGCGAGCCCCCTCTAATATTATTATTTTTTTATTTTTCATAAGAATCGTAAAGCGGTCAATGAAATACATCTACTACCAAGTTTTAACTTGTAGTCCTAATATTTCGGAATAAAGGGCTGTGACATACGGAACGGCACGACAGACACAGAGCAGACAGACAGCCAGACAGACAGAGCAGACAGACAGACAACAGACAGACAGACATGACGAATCTATAAGGGTTCCGATTTTTGCCATTCGGCTACGGAACCCTAAAAACGGTCAGACACATTCGAATTTCTACGATTCACTGTAACATGCGTCATATAAGTATTTATAGACTATGGGTGGTTTACATAAAAGAGTTACACAATTCAAAATATAGTATCATTCTAACATTAATGTAGTCACGGAAGTTAAAAATTCTCTTGTACATACAAAAATGCATTCCTATTATACAGTTCAAATGCATGCATTTCGTTACAAAGGCTAGTAATAAATAATTCAAAGCTGAAGTCTATGTAATAGAATGATCTTTGACCCGTGCCTTGAAAGAATATATGTACCTACATTTTAATGCAATGTATGCATAATATATGTGTCAATACCACGAGTTCAGGAAGTAGGTAATGTAGTTCAGGGTTGGAATAGGGCAATCTCTATTCTAGGTTTTAAGTTCCGATTACATTAGGCTTTCTTTAACTTTTGATTGTCATACCGTTGTATCATGTACGTACATCTATACTAATATTATAAAGCTGAAGAGTTTGTTTGTTTGTTTGAACGCGCTAATCTCAGGAATTACTGGTCCGATTTGAAAAATGTTTCAGTGTTAGATAGCCCATTTATAGAGGAAGGCTATAGGCTACTTTTTATCCGGATGCGCTGAGTAGTTCCCACGGGATGCGGTCGAAACCGCTGGCAGAAGCTAGTGTAACATATAAACACATGGGCTTGATTTAGAATTTGGAGAATTAGGATATGATATTTTAGGACTTACGTTTAGTACTTACCAAATTACAGGACGTTTCTGAAATTAAAATTATAGATCGAAAGCAAGTGTCTCTGCTATCTAGTCAGAAAATAGAACGTGAAAATTCAGAGTAAACAGTTGTTTTAAGAAATTAGCGTTTACGTTTTCGGCAAATTCGAACCTAACCTTAACATATTAAAAAAATTGTCAAATACAACCAACAAGGTCACAGTTACCAGGGAGGTACAAGTAAATCGGTAAATCACAGTACCGACGGCAATTAAACTGTCCACCAAAATTGTAAAGACGCATCATTACGATGTCAATGATAAAACGATTCAACTTAAAATTGGGATTCCGTAATACATAATTAAAGCATATGCTTATTTAATCGCTTGTTCAATAAATATCACTACCATACAGTACGGTGAAGCTGCCCGACATAATATGTGTTTATATCTACCAAATCTAACTATTGTTTTAGCTGATAATTTACTTTACTTCAAATATACTAGCGACCCGCCCCGGCTTCGCACGGGTACAATGCTGATGTATTTATTATTGTACTAGGACAACATATTTTACATAAGCATACTAATAATCGAGTGTCCATGATACTGCTAACTATGTACCAGGACAGCATAAAGTGTTTGAAGTACATCCCTCGGGACGCGGGTGAAACCGCGAGGAACTGCTAGTAAACTAAATATATAAAAACCTTCTCCTTGAATCACTCTATCTATTAAAAGAAACCGCATCAAAATCCGTTGCATAGTCTTAAAGATTTAAGCATACATAAATACATATAGACGCAGAAAGCGACTTTCGTTTTCTATACTAATATTATAAAGAGGAAAACTTTGTTTGTTTGGTTGTAATGAATAGGCTCAAAAACTACTGGACCGATTTTAAAAATTCTTTCACCATTCGAAAGCTACATTATCCACGAGTGACATAGGCTATATTTTATCCGGGTACGGGCAGTAATTCCCACGGGATGCGAGTGAAACCGCGGGAAAACGGCTAGTATACTATGTAGTGATAGTGATTCGCGTGTTTATAGCATTGAACACGGAAAGTATTCATCATCTTCACTTTTGTCAACGTAATAATTATCTGTCCATCTCTGCACACAAATGGAAAAAATATTGCCTCCAATCACACTAGACTTTATGAAATCGTTGTAATCAGATGGATGTAGAAGCATCACTTATACTAAATACACTCATAGTAGATTATCCAATTGCATCATTATCATCACTGGCCTGCTTTTAGCTTAATTAGTTTGGAGTCGGCGCGGCATGTTTTCATCTTCCATACTTAACTATCTGCCGTCATCTTACAAGTAACACCTTTCTGACGTGCCTGACTGTTGCCAGCACTATCGACTTTCGCATAATCCTCCCATCGTTTCTGTGGTCGATCCTTTTCTCTATGTAGGTACATATATCCATCCAAATAATGCCCAAAACTTTCCTCACAACATGATGGGAGGCCAGTTGTATATCAGGCTATAATATTCCCTGACGTGCTACCGAGGAATCAATAAAACCAAACTCATCGATTAAATCCAGAACCACCAGTCAGTTCGTGTAATAATGCGTCACTGCATCCTCGTGTACCAGTTTATCGGTTAATAATAATTAACTGCAGCAACATAAACTACTCTTCCTTTAAACAAAGCACGGAAAATAATATAATAATGTGTTATCAATACCTTAATGCTACTTGCAGGTAGTGGCGAAACCTGTTCAATTTTTCCTTACGTCTTCATCAGCTACCGTCGTTTATTTCACGGGATTTAAACACTTTAAATATAAGAACATTTTCTTACATACAATACATCGACATCCTTATCTTCCATATTTATTCATATTGCCGATAATGTCACAAACATAAAAGATAAATAAACCACAGCTAACGAAAAGAGACTAAAAGTTTATAAAAAAAAAAACTTTAGCTTGCCTAAAAAGCAGTGCATTATAAATACATAAGTATACAATTCTTTTTAAGGAATTGAAATTGATTAAATTATATTTATAAATCAATCAATAATCAATCAAAGAATGAAAAAAAAAAAGTTAAAACCGATAAAAACCGAAAATCGAAAGCAAAAATCTATAAAATGTACATAATACACATAAAAAACAGATTACAATATCACAAAAATCCGATCAGAAACAGCCTAGGAATATAGGTCGTAAACTATGATGGTTAGTGTGGAAAAGTAAAGGCATTCGCAGTACGATGCCGTATCAGTTTCAAGGTGTCCCTACATTGTTGCAGGCCAATGACCTCACGAGATCATCTTGTAGGGCCGTATATACGTCACGATTGTGAGTCGGGTACGACTTTTTAGAGATAGCAATGCTCTAGGATTTTTTAAAAAGGATTACTATTATTGTGCTTATATAATGCTAATGTTATAAATGCGAAGGTTTATATGTATGTATAACTCTTTAATGCAAAAACGGACGGATTTTGATGAAACTTAACTGTAAGGGTGCGTACAGACTATGTAACATGTTATATAACTTGTGTTTTATAACACGTCCACATTACGTAACCTTGTTATTTGACATTACAAATTATTATACAAATTATCTGAAACATGTTGTATAGCAATGTTATGTTATTTAGTCTGTACGTAATAAAGTCTGTAATAAAGCTATCTGAATAAAATATAGGTTAATTTTTATCCGGTTAAGGGAAGTAGTTCCCTCGGAAAGCGAGAGAAACCGCTGGCGAAAGCTAGCATTTCTGCCAATGATATTCTGGTTATGACGATTTGAAGAAGTGGGGGGCAGTGGATAAATCCGGGCTGCCCAAGACCGGGATGGTTGGAGCTCATTAGGGAAGGCCTAGGTTCAGCAGTAGATGGCAATAAGATGATGAATGCAATATGGCATCATATTTCTTAATTTTTTAAATAGTACCCACACCCACACATCAGAAAAAATGTGACACTGACTTATGTTACACCCACTACATAAGCAAATACTACTTTTGAAATATTTACACAGTAAATTTTCAAAAAAAAAATTTGTAGGATAGACATTAAGTATGTAGCTGTGGTCTTTGAGGCTAGGTAATTGGTCTATTATTGAATTACCATATCAATTACAATAAGCTGTCACGAAATTCACATTATGTATGAACAGATGATCGATCAGAAACATTATAAAACACGTTTGTTCAGAATCTATTAGAGAGACTTGCAAAAAGTTGCAGCTGGTATCATTTTATTAAATTACTAGCTATTTCCCTCGGCTTGATCGCCTTTTTTTCACGGTGATAGACTGGTTTCCCTATAATGAAAGATTATTTCAAATCTGTTCAGCACTTCGGAGCCTTTACGGTATATACAAGCGTACAAAAAAAATTTCCCAATGTTTGTATTTTTGTTGATTTCGACAAATAATTCATTATTATAGTTATTTAAGAACTTTTATGTGCCGGTTATTGACCGACCATTTCTTTTACCACGAAAGATTCCATATTAATGATAATAATCTTATTTTTAATCAAAAAAATAGTAATATTAGCATAGTCATTACGATTTTTCTAAGTCATCAAAAAACAGTATATAAAGTTTACTACATTTTATTCACATTATTATTACATATGTGCAAACAATAACCTTTCAAACAACAATTTGCAATAACCCGCAGCCGTCGCGTGCCCGTATCGCACGATATAAACGACAAACCCAACCTGTTTGTTTTCATTAGTGCAGAATTCTTCAAATTAAGTCGCGTGTCGGCAACAATGTCGACATCACTGATTCACGGTCAAGGTCGCTAGCGACAATGTTGCTGTGTCGATGTAACACTCAGTGGGGTACCTTTGTTACTGGGTGAATTGATTAAGATGTTCTTCGAGTCCTGACGAAGATAGCTCAGTTTGTTCGGTTCTTTAATGGTTTAATTCAGATTACAATGATCCAATAATGGTTATAAACTAAGTTAGCATCAAAGTGGTTAGTAACAAGAGGAACCTTGAAACCTACGTTAGTAATTAATTAATGGCTATTATCATTTTTAGTTGATCAACATAAATGAACTTTCGCATTGTGACTGTCGAACTTTCCGCGATACAAAAAATATTTGGTACATTACAAATGCCGATACGCTATTTTAAGATGAATTCTTCGATTAGTATAAAATTGAAAGTAAAATAGTTTTTTGTTGATTTACCTAAGTTAACATTCGATTTGAGGCCTGAACTTATCATTCGCAGTATTAATATCCTTCAAAGTAATTGTTGCAGAAATTGCTTACAATTCAATGTTAACCGAAATATTGTTATATTGTTCATTCAAAAGGGTCATCGGCTCATAACATTAATTTATCAAGGCTTCTCATAAAATAATTTCAGAATAAAAAGTTATAAGGGCCGCACCATCAACGTTTTGGGCGTGTACGTCAATTTGTAACGTCCCCAGGACGGGACAACAGCTCATAAAGAATGCTGTTTTGATGCTTTTGATAAGCATGCAATTTTCTGCGATTAAGAATATTATTCAATTTTCACACACAATATATCACTGACAAGATAGCGTTAAAAAGCTCAGGATAATAATATCAAAAAGCTTACCTTGAATGTAAAATTAGTTTTACAGAAGGACACGTTTAAGTGTTACAATCTTAATTATTCTGCATTACTTATTCATTGTTTCATTGAATAAAACGAGAAAAATGATCGAAAGGCCAAGCGCACACAAAAAATAATCCTAATAATCCTATCTTACTTAGGTATGTCATAAATGCAAAAGTTTTTAAGGATGAATGTGTGTGGTCTTTCACGCGGAAACGGCTGGTAATAAGCTGATGTGTACATCAGAATAACATGTAGTACTTAGGCTACTTTTTATCCGACTGCAGGAATTAGTGAAACCGCTAGCAGAAGCTAATCTATGCTAATATTATAAAGCTGAAGAGTTTGTTTGTTTGTTTGAACGCGCTAATCTCAGGAACTACTGGTCCGATTTGAAAAATTCTTTCAGTGTTAGATAACCCATTTATCGAGGAAGGCTATAGGCTACTTTTTATCCGGGTGCGCGCAGTAGTCCCTACGGGAGAGCGGGTGCAACCGCTGGCAGAAGCTAATCCGTTACAAAAACTCACGCTGTCCATGTAATTTATTCTGAGCGATGTTGACCTGTTATGCAGCTGCCTTTAGTTTGAATACAATCGGTTTAGACTTGCGCCAGTAGCTAGCTATAGTACTTTCGCTTTACAACGATTTCCCTGACAGTTCAGAACGGATAGTTGTAGTGATGTAACCTAACGAAATGTATTCGATTATTCTATAGTATGGAATCGGTTGGCCAAGAAAATGGAATCGGAATTCCGAATTTGATTATGGCCGCTACTCCTACATAGTTTTTTTTGTCAATTCAGTAGGTAACTTGCATCAATCTCTATTGATACAAGACACTTTCCTTTTATGGATTTGACATTTTCGACATTCTTTATACGTATATAATTTTTTAATTGTTTATTAAGTTCATTTAAAATATAATAAAAAGGATTTTTACTGGAAAATCAACAAAGAAACTATATTTTAAAATAACTTTATGTTGTTGGTGTATTTTTTATCGCTCTAAAGCACTACGCGTGGGATGGAAAAATTAGAACTGTCAGGGAATTCATCATAACGC
This sequence comes from Heliothis virescens, assembly GCA_002382865.2. NCBI lineage: Eukaryota > Metazoa > Arthropoda > Insecta > Lepidoptera > Noctuidae > Heliothis > Heliothis virescens. Next base: position 4,096,536 of record NWSH02000329.1, on the reverse strand, counting down.
GAAAATACTATAGTAACACTATACTAACACTGGACTGTAATAAGCAGATATGTATCAGAATATTCACTTATTCTGTCATTAAAGGTCATATACGTATTGATCCAAGGTGATGTTAAAGCAAGCAATATTTGTTTGTAATCTTTTTTTTGTTTTTACAGTCAAATGACCAAAGAAATTGTTACCATATAAAAGTAACAGGCCTGTAATATCTAACCGCTATGATATTAATAATACTAAGAAATTAATTAAAAAAATAAACAATTGTACTCGATACCAATCGGTCTAAATTCGATACATCGATACAGTTCAATCGATCGTTTAGAATCACGACCATTTGAAATTGGCGTAAGCATTGAACTTAATTTGTACTCCCTAATTAAACATTGTAATATATTGCTTATTTTTGCATCATAATTTCGACACAGCGATATGATAATAATTCGCGTAATTAATTCTGCCTGGATGCAATTAAACTTTAATCGTTGTCCGTAGTTAAGTATATCAAGGGAGCAATTATAAACCTTATTTGTTCACCAACATTTTTCCACTGATGACTAACCCTAATTACTCGGCAATTATTTTACTTTTTTTATAACAATAAAATGTTAGAAGTACACACGCTCGCAGGTGAATTTACCCGAATCTGTCAAACGTTACCAACCGAATATTAACCTTCGGCTATTGTGATAAGGTTGAAAATCTATTGAAGGTATTTGACAGATTGAGGTAGGTTGTTGTGCTTGTGTACACTTCGGGCCGGAAAAAAGTGGCCAGTTATATTTGTTTCTTTTGCGACAACAGATGCGACATGTGACAGTTACGTAACGTTTATAATGCAACCAAGTGTACAGTGTCAAGGTGAGGTTACATTGTAGCAGGTTCTTGCTCCTTTATAATGATTTGTGACGGCTAGTTATATTTGTATTGGTGTAGATTGGAATACGGTAGCTATTTGACGGCGGTTTCATGAATATAAGGTTGTGTTTTTGACTGTTTGTTGGTAGTAAAGTAGGTCGATTTAATGTTTGCTCATGTTTTCAAAAATAAATTCTGAGGCTAGTCGCGAGGTGCCTTAAAGTCGTAAAAATGCTGTAATTCGAGATAGAAAAGTACCTCTAAATTCCAGTCTATCCTAAAAAATATTGAAGATTTAAAGTATTTTCAAATGCAGAAAACAGAAAACTACTGGTTATTTTCCAGAATCCAATCTTAAGGTCCTCATTGCTTCATTAACCGAAGGAGTTGACCCTCAAACCGCGCATTCTTTAAAACCGCAGCCCCCCACCACGACCTTGCGGTAACTGCTACCTAAAATCCAATAGTAAAGCTATTATAACGATTTTTTCTTCATACATTGCATTTTTTTAACGAAGGACTTTCGTCATATCTTCTTGCTAGCCAGCATTTTACATAAGCAAGCAAAAAGTTCGACTTTTATTTGTTGCATTTGAATTTAGAACGACTATGGAAACTGGTAATAAAATGTTCTTATAAGTAAAAGTTGTAAAGCTTGGAGGTGTTTTTATAATTTTGCTATTAATCCTAATTTTATTATATTTGTACAGTATATTCATTGGTTAAAAATACACCTAGCTGTGTATATTATTGGAAAATTGACAACAGGTTTCCACCGTTAAAACCTGCGTAAAATTATTATAGTGAGGATTTTAGGGTTTTCAAAATCATCAAATCGTAAAATTCACTTATATGACCAAATGACGATATTTCTAACCCACGTTAACCTTTAACAGAGACAATAAACTGGTGTATTTATCGGCACTAAATACACACATCAAAAAAATTTAAGGATATTTTTTCATGGACGATTTTCTTATGTGATTTTCAAGAAGCTGTATCTCCAAGGAAAATGATCGTACAGAAAAAAGAAAACCAGCAAATTATAGGTTCAAGATTCTAGTTTTGAGATCTATCCTTGATTCTTTTTTTAAATCTCTAGTTTTGGAATAACACTAAAGAAATCAACGAAAGAAAAAAATTACAGAATTTTTCTCAACTTTGGAAAGCTACAAGTTCATAAAAAA